>JAPKLW010000497.1:0-15151 GCA_026898455.1 Plectranthus barbatus
CTAAAACCCAGATTGCTAGTCTAGTGGGCACTTCGTTTATTCCTATTAGTGAAACAGCTCCAAAACCCATCTCATTTACTGCAGCAACTTGTTTAGCATTGAAACTTTTCATCACCTTCACCAATGCTTCTGGGCTTCTTTTTGCAAACAAATCTCTGTCATTGCTTTTATTGGCTTGTTGAGGAGGTTCATCAGCGAAATCATCGTCGTCCTCTACTGCTTTTGCACGCTTTGCTCCTGAAGATAACATTCAAATATTATTGATGTGTACAGAAATGTAATTTAAAGATATACAAAATACAATACAATGACACAATCTCAGTAAATGTAGTACATGTAGTTAGACTTCAATGTAATTATTTTTGGTTGTAAATGAACCACAGATAAGCATACAATTATTCCAATTTATTAATGGTTTGATATTATACAGTTTATACAATGACAATATCAGAAACAGTTACGCATGTAATGCTTCAAATATTCAAATAATCTGATATTAAAACCTTTATGTAATGACAATTACGAACATCTATAAATTTCTATACTTTTTTTTATGTAATACTGGTTCAATGAGATTTTGCACAAGCAACAATGACATAACAAAAAAAATGCAATTTGTGATTTTTTTTTATTATTATTTTTTTTTTAAATTTGTTCGTACAATTGATATTGTATAATGCTAAATTATAAGAAAAATGAAACTATTACATTACGATTTCTTTGATTTTTAAATTTTCCAATTCTTCGATTGTTTCCGCGCGCTCGAATTTTACTCTTTCGCCGGAAAAACAAACAAAAAACTCAAAAACACACCAAAAAAAAAAAAAAACTAAAAATGCAATATGATGCTTTACTTCGTCGACATACCTGAACTCGATGCTGCAGTGGAAGGCTTTCGCTTAGCACCCATTTGATATTTCTCACTTCTGGGCGACAAACACCATGTTTTGGGGTAGAAAAAAAAAAAAAAACTTGTTAGAAATAGTTCTTCAAGTGTTTTCTAAATCTTCTTAGAAAATTAACAACAATGACATTTCATATATTGATTATGTTCGAATTTTTAGTAAATAAGTTCGAAAATATCACCTGAATATGCCCACCGCAACCGCTTGCTCTCTGAATTTCTCCGCCCTAGTTCGCCGTCTTCAGAATGATAATTTTGGTGGTAGGTTTGCAATAATGACAGCAGTAAATTTGGAAATTTTTTTTTATTAATCTTGAGTTGATCGTGCGTCAGTATTTTGGAAACCGCTCCCACAATTCTCGCAGTTTCGAATATGGTGTGATTCGGTTTTACGTAGTTATTGTCTAAAATACCCTTATAATGACATATATAAGATGTTTGTAATGATATACGGTTTCCACCAATCATGGCCGTAGATCTTGAAATTGGACGGTGTGATTTTGGTCTCTGTTCATTCACTAATTATTGTTCAGCCTAGATTACACCCCTATATATATATATATATATATATTAAAAGTTGGTTTGTGTTAAAAAGGAATAAATATTCATCGAAATAAATCAATGATTGAGATTAAAATATTTTTCAAGATTTTATGTTTAATTGTTTGTAAATCATACTAATCAATTAATCATCATTTATAAAGTAATTAAGCACAAAAAAAACTGTGCTTAGTTTTTCTATCTTTGATGCTGAAATCTGAACGATTGATGCTATTAATCCAATAACTAATATTCATTCCTAATAAACCTTAAATTTTATTTTAACACTGGATCGCAACTCTCTCTCTCTCTCTCTCTATATATATATATATATATATATATATATATATATATATATATATGAGATTAAATCTCAATCGTTCATATTTTCAGATCAACACACCAAATTAAATCACAGGCCACTAAAAAAAGGCATTTTATCTTACATATCCTGCATTAAAGGGCAATATAGTAATTATGTACAATAAATGATAATTTTAAAGCTTGCATTTTAACTACGATTTTGTTCATTTTAAGGGCATTAACATTACATTGCGAAATAAAATGTTCTATACCTCTACTTACGATATTTTATCTTCAATATTTTTCATTTTATCTTAGCAAACATGCATTTTATCTAAGCGAACATGCATTGTATCTCATTACGAAAAAAAATAAAAAATAATCACTCTAATAAGAAAAGATTACTTGTATCAAAATATGGATATCCATATCTAATCTAATATGGAAAATATTGTTATAAATAAGAAAGATTATCTTATTTTTAAAATTTAAATATATCTACCCTTAATTTATTTGAATATTCTTTTCTTGTCTGCTCAAATGAATCATCATCTTATTTGTGCATCAAAATAATCCAAGTTCATGTTAAAGTTAACGTGTAAATTTTGAATTTTATTCTTAGTCGTATTGATCATTCATACATCAAAATAAAAAACGAAATAATTCAATCTCACTATGTTACATAAATAAGATATATGTTGATGCCATTTATCTTAAAATAAGTTCTTTATATATTTTTTTTTTATCAAATATGCATTCTAATATAATTGTAGTGTATGAAATAAAATATTATATTCTCAACTCATTTTATCTTAAAATTTGTTCATTTTATCTTAAAATGTGTTCCTCATATCTCTATAGAATATGCATTTTTTGAAGGAATATAATGCATTTTATACATCATATAGTGCATTTTAAGCAATATTTCATGCATTTTATCTACATTTTCATGCATTGTACAAAAATCAATGTGCTATTATGAGATTTAAGTATAGAATCACTATTTTTTTTTTTCGTTAGGGTTTTCATCCTCTAAATTTATGCAATACGAATCTTGTTTGAAATATAATTAAATTATCTTTAATTTGATATATAATACATGAAAAAGGAATGTAAATTGAGTAAGTTATGATCATTTAAAAATTTTAGAATTTTAATTAGAGGATAGAGAAAAAATATTACATTTTACAAAATTATCCTTAAAATCGAATAATGCACAATATGAGTTGCATTGTATGTTGTTCCCAGTTTTTCAGAGTAACTGTAAGTTGCAAAGCAGAAATAGTTGTGATACAGTAAGCTTGCATTTATCCTAACTGATAGTGACGTATCAGCTTGGTTTGTCAAATCTTAGTTCGGTATATAAGTCCAAGTATGCTTAGAGTCAGTTTCAGTTTATACTTCAACACTTGAGTGTTGAGTTTTAAATATGAGTAAACTCACAAAATCATAGCAATAAACAAGACAAAGGTTATAGTGGTTCGGAGTCTAAAGGTCCTACGTCCACTCTTCAGACTCAAAGTCTGGAAATCTACTAAGATTAGGATTACACAAGTGCTCCTACGATCTATCACTTGTCGGTTAATGCATCGTCCCCCGACCCATAGGCTCACTCGCATGTTCCTTGCTTGTCCTTCTCCTCACAACTCCTCAGAGTATGGGCACACCACGCAACCTCCACATCGCTTGAATGGGGTGTTTAGAATTTCCCCGAAACTATCAGCTTGGCCGCAATAAGCCCGTCAGTGTCAAAGTAGTAGACATACTTGGTTGTTGTAATGTTTCTTGGAGATAAAGATTACCAAAAGAGATAACTCATGAACTTAGAAGTTCTGAGTCTCGTGTTCACTAGAGTGACACACGGAAAAGCTTAAGAGCCTTGAACATTGAGTGATGACGTTTGCAGTGTTTCAGCTTGTTCGTTAATATCAAGTTCGGTTGGTTTTGGTCGTAACCTTCTTCTATTGAATTCCTCCGGTATTTATATCCGTTAGAGAAAGATTGGATATTGTCCAATCGGTAGTCTCTATTAACTGCAGCAATCGTCGGGTAGGTGGTGCTTTTCTGAAGGAATATAATGCATTGTATGCATCATATTGTGCATTTTAAGTAATATTTCATGCATTTTAGGTATATTTTCATTAAATCTTGAGCGTTGATATGCAAAATAGAGGGCTGAGATTTATTCTTATTTCTCATACTAAAAACATTTCTCATATGATCACCACTCTATATATATATATATATAGAGTTATATTCATTTATGAACTCATCTTTAGATATGAACAATGACCTTATTAATCACCATTAATTACTTAGATCAAAGGGTTAATATTATGACACATGTCATTTGATTTTATTTTATTTTTATCAAGAAGGGCATGATGTCTTTGTGGTCACACATAATTTATGGAATGCATATTGAATGATTTACTGTTCCCGTAATTGTAGGAAAATAACTAATATCATCATTCAGTGGAATCTAATTTTATTGCACAATGTTTCAATAAATAATTAATTTTTTTATGCCAATGATATAGAAAACTCCAAAGGAAGCCAAAATTCTCTGTGGCCAAGTTATTGACTTATTGTGCCATAACTGCAGAAAGAGGAAGACTAGACCTCATTATTAATGATACTTTGGTCATTACTATAGTTTGAAAGGTTAATTATAATTATTCTTTGAATATATTCATTGTTTTTATATTTATTTCATATAATGAAGTACGAATGTTTATAATGAACTTAAACTACACTTGTAATGATGTAAATAAATTTAAATAATGATGTTGGTACTCTAAATAATGTATACCTAAAAGATTGTAATGAAGTAATTAAACTACAAAAATGAAGTACTAAAGTGCATTATAATGAAGTATATATTTTACTAAGAAATATTTTATCAAAATTAAAATATATTTAGAACTGATAACATCTCTTTAAAAAATAATTAAACAATACTAAAGTAATGTCGTTGAAAAAATTGTAATGAATTAAACTCATTCAATTAATGAAGACAAATATATCTTAGCAATGAAGTTAGTAAACTACGTGAAATGAATATTCTGAAATAAAAATGCTAATATCGATTATTCACATTTTAAGATTAAAAAATAGAAATTATCAAGAAAAAATTAAGAATATGGACGTGGAATGATAAAGAATTGAAGATTTGATTTTGATAAAATTACGTTTCCATGAATATTGGAACGTCCATGAATAGTTTCTAAAATTAATTGTCCAAATTATCTTAAAACGCTTTTGATGAACTAGACTACAACATGCAATGAAATTTGACAATTTAATGTGGCATAAAGTTGTTGTATATATATATATATATATATATATATAGGGAGCGGATCCAGTGAAAAACTCTTTACATGAGAAAGTGAGAAAGATGCTTGATTGCATTTACGATATTGCTTGATTGTATTCAGGTTGTTGCTTGATTGCAATGTTGCTTGATTGTGTTTTAGTTGTTGCTTGATTATTTTGTTGCTTGATTGCGTTTTAGTTGTTGCTTGATTCAATATCAACCATTGATTTTTTTAGATCTGATGGACACGATTCATTCTTTTTTCTCACAGGGGGATTTTTTTTTACATGATCCCTCCTCTATGTATATATATATATATATATATATATATATATAGGGAGCGGATCCAGTGAGAAAATTCTTAACATGAGAAAGTGAGAAAGATGCTTGATTGTGTTTATGATGTTGCTTCATTGTGTTCAAGTCGTTGCTTGATTACAATGTTGCTTGATTGTATTTAAGTTGTTGCTTGATTATTTTGTTGATTGATTGTGTTTTAGTCATTACTTGTTTGCATATCAGCCATTGATTTTTTTAGATCTGATGGACATGATTTATTCTTTTTTCTTACAGGGGGATTTTTTTTTACATGATCCCTCCTCTATATATATATATATATATATATATATATATATATATATATATAGGGAGCGAATCCAGTGAGAAAACTCTTAACGTGAGAAAGTGAGAAAGATGCTTGATTCCATTTACGCATTGCTTGATTGTATTCAGGTCGTTGCTTGATTGCAATGTTGCTTGATTGTGCTTTAGTTGTTGCTTGATTATTTTGTTGCTTGATTGCATTTTAGTTGTTGCTTGATTCAATATCAACCATTGATTTTTTTAGATCTGATGGACATGATTCATTCTTTTTTTCTCACATGGGGATTTTTTTTACATGATCCCTCCTATATATATATATATATATATGAGATCAAATAAGAATAAATCCTTCAATGAGAAAAATGAATGAATCATATTCATTGGATCTGAATAAATCAATGGTTGATATGCAATCAAGCAACAACTAAAACACAATCAAACAACATAGTTTTCAAGCAACAATTAAAACACAATCAAATTTAAATTGAGTGAGTTATGATAATTTAAAGTTTTTAGAATTTTAATTAGAGGATAGAGAAAAAACATTACATTTTACAAAATTATCCTTAAAATCGAATAATGCACAATTTATTACAAAAAATGAACACGGAAAATTTTAGACCTTGAGCGTGATATGCAAAGATAGAAGGTTGAGATTTATTCTCATTTCTCAAACTAAAAACATTTTAAACAAAATATCTTTTACATATATTTGGTGGACGAGAATTGTGACAAAAAAAATAGTTATTCTATTTATAAATCTTGTAAAAGTACCCTAATTTTCGTAAAATACATGAAAAAGTACTAAAAATGAGTAATATTGTAGTATAAAATGCAATATATATATATATATATATATAGAGGAGGGATCATGTAAAAAAAAATCCCCATGTGAGAAAAAAGAATAAATCATGTCCATCAGATCTAAAAAAATCAATAGTTGATATTGAATCAAGCAACTACTAAAATGCAATCAAGCAACAATTAAAGCACAATCAAGTAACATTGCAATCAAGCAACGATCTAAATACAATCAAGCAATGCCGTGAATGCAATCAAGCATCTTTCTCACTGGATCCGCTCCCTATATATATATATATATATATATATAGGGGAGTGATCATATGAGAACTCTCCTTACCATGTGAAAATAAGAACTAATCTCAGCCATCCAATTGGTGATCCAACGCTCAAGACTAAATAAATTCCATTTGCATTATAGTGTAGTGAAACATTCATTAAAGGGTAATTTTGTAATATTTTTTCTCTCTCCTCTAAAATCATCCTAAATCTTTAAATAATCATATGTCCTTCGATTTAGATTATTTTGTAATGTATCATATATCAAATTAAAGGTAATTTAATTATCCTTCAAATGAAATCCTTATTGCATATGTTTCGATTTAAAAATCATCGTAAAAAATGAAAATTAGTGATGATATGCATAATTATCGTAACAGTACACGAATTCTTATATAATGAATGGAGTTGCACTATATAATGCATGAAGTTATATTATATAATGCAGAATATGATAGATAAAATGCAATAACTTTTTTCCTGTAAGATAAAAAAAAATTAAAATTCATTATCTTTGCATTATGTAGATAATATCATAGTTGCTATAAAAGTTGATCATATATTACTTGTTTTAAATTATGTATTTTTTTGTTATATTATATAAATGGATATTATATAATGCATGTTTGTTAGGTATATAATAAATGTTTGCTACGTATATAATGCATGACGAGGTCAATATAATGCATGAAGTTATATAATGAATATAATAGCACAATATAATGCTTGAAATTATAGTATATAATGCAAAATATAATAGATACAATGCAACATGTTTTTTCAGTGAAATCATCATTCATCATTATATTTGCACATGTTATGTATTATATAGTAATAACATATGCATTATAATGAAAGTAATATAATTTCTCTAAAATAAAAGTAATATCATGTATAATATGTATAATTCTCGTAATAGTACACGAATTCTTATATAATGAATGCAGTTGCACAATATAATGCATGAAGTTATAGTATATAATGTAGAATATGATAGATAAAATGCAACATGTTTATTTCAGCGAAATCATCATTCATCATTATATTTGCACTTGTTATTATATAGTAATAACATATGCATTATAATGAAGGTAATATAATTTTTCTCTAAAATAGAAGTAATATTATATATAATAGAGGAAGTAATGTCGTATAATTATAGTAATATTGTTCTAAAATAAGAGTAATATATTATAATGCAGGAAGATGTTTGTTAGGTGTATAATGAATGTTAGGTATATAATGCATGTTTCCTAGGTATATAATGCATGTTTCTTACGTATATAATGAATGTTTGTTAGATAAATAATGCATGTCGAGAAAGAATATGCAAACAGAATCTTAAATAAGTACAAAATGACAAAACTACCCTATAATGCAGATTTTTTGAGATAAAATGACCGAAAATTTTAGTCAAATCCTGAGCATTCATTCATCAAAATCAATGGCAAGGATGGGTTCTTATTTTTTATGGTAAGACTGGTTCTCACTGGATCGCATCCCTATATATATATATATAGGGTAGTGATCAGGTGAGAATAGGAGTTACTATGAGAAATAAGAATAGATCTCGCGCGTCCATCTCATCAAATCGACGAACATGATTCATTCTCAGCAAATTGAAAAACGCGGCATTTTTGCCCCAATATCCTGCAGTTTTAGCCTTTAAATGCTAAAATTGTAAAAATACTCAAACACAAACAGCAGCTTGCATTTTAATCCCGATTTACTTCATTTGTAGCCTGATTTACTTCATTTTTAGCCCGATTTACTTCATTTTTACATAAATACGAATTAAAAAAAAATTAAACATCTTCTTCTTCAAAGAAGCAACACGAACATAGTCCCTATAAAACTAATACCATCATCAACAGTTCCAAAAACTATGCCCGTAAAACGCTTCATCTCATCAACACATTTTAGAATAAATGAACCTGTAAGATACAAAAATGCACAAAGTTAACACTAAAGATGCACAATATAATAGTAAAAATGAATGCCGATCTGAATAAATTTTTTTTAAAAAAAACTATATTCATGCACAATTAACAAAGTCGAGACCGAACACGAGTGCGAAATCCAGAAACAAAGAAAAAAATCTGATCGAGAGAAGAAATATAAATCAAATCGAACGAAGAAGGAAGAAGAAATCAAATCGCGCGAAGAAGGGAATAAAAAATCTGATGAGATACTATTTTAGATTAAAAAAAAGCTAAAATTACAAAAATAACCTTAATTTTGCAAAACTGCAGGATAATCGAGGAAAACTGCACACGGAGTGAAATAGATCATGAGCGTTGAAATCACAAAATCAAAGGCTGAGATTTATTCTCATTTCTCATACTAAAAACTATTCTCATATGATCACTACTCTATATATATATATATATATTCTTTTGATACATTTCATTGATATAATGAAAAATATTTAAAGGTAAAATGACGTTAATATTTAGTTTTATACAATTCAATAAGATTAGAATTATTTTACTTGTTCATTTTTGTAGATGACTGATCACTATAACTCACAAAGAAAAATCACACATTGTGTCTTCAAATTGAAAGATTCAATATTATTTAGTAATCTTGCAAATTAGTAAAACATAAGAGAAAAATGAGAAAGCGATAGATATGATACTTCGTAATCTTGCAAAATCTTTGGCATGGGTTGAAGATGGTTGGTCTTTCTCCAATCACTTGTCATTTGATAAACACGTGCATGCAGTTTGCCCTAGTTGATGATGTACCAATATTATAATATCAATCACAAGATTGATATTAGAAGAAATCGCATGATAGACGCAAATATAATATCAATCACATAATTAGATTACAGTTAGTATTTAAAAAAAATATTAATTATTTTTAAAATGAGAGTAATTTGTTAGAGAATATAAATGAAGTCGGAATGCGGTCATAAATAAATTAATGCAAAATAGCAACCGATCATGTGCATTTACAATCAATCCATGATACTCAAGCTTTGTATCTACCCTTGTATTTACGTGTAAATATTACAATAGTCAATAGGAAAATATGAGTTTTTTTATGAGAAATTCAAATAGCAAAATTATCTTGGCAAGAACACATATGCTTACTACATATGATATTGGTGATAATACTTATGCTCCTTGAAATTATTACCAAGAACTCATAAAACATATCAATAAAGTACAATAACAATAATCGTATTATAATATCAAAATTGAAAATATTAAAGAGTTTATAAGTGAGTGAGATTTAGTGTAAATCTCCAATACATTCAAGTAGCATATCAAGTTGCATGTCAAGAAGTTCAAGGTACAAGTTTAATATGTATCAAGTATGCATCAATGCACATAATTAAAATGTTTATTCAATGATACAAAAAAATAATTTGCATAATCAATAATAAAAATGTGTTTTTGTTCTAAAAATGGAGAGAAAGAAATAAAAAGTTCAACGTTCAAGATATTTTAGTAAAATAATTTGAAAGTTATCACGCACTAAAAATATTGTTTAACATTGAAAATTATAAATTATGTGGAGAAACACATCCACATCAAGAAACTAAATACATGTTTTTTGGATTTTAAAGAAAATAAAAATTTAAACATTGTTTTGAATTAAAAACTTATATGAGGCTTACAAAAAATCATTTTAAAATCCCTATGAATATTAAACAAAATGCATATTATTTTTATAATAAATAAATTATAAAATAATATTATTTTAATACAAAAAATTAAAGTTTCCACGCATCGCGTGGGGTGCAATACTAGTATTGTTTACAATCACTACGACATACGTTTGTATTGATTATCAATCCAGTTCAAAACTTGTAAATTTATCCGATCGAGTAAAAATAATGTTATAATTAAAGGGAAGGTCTTAGGTTAGGCACGCTTAAACGGTTTAGACGGATTTTATCCATTAATTCAAACCAAACCCATTTAATATTCCTTAATTGGGGAATAATAAACCCTATTTGGAATAGGTGAACCCATTTAAGTATGAATAAAACCTGCTTAAACCATTTAGACGTGCCTAACGCAAATTTTTACCATAATTTAAATATTTTTGTTTTAAAAAGTTTAGGACAAATAATCACAGGCTTGAAGGTTGAACTAAAAAATTTGATGGGTTGAGCGGATAATATTTTTGTTAGTAATATTAAAACTACAAGAATCAGCTTCTAATATTGAGTTTTTTTAATTAAATTATTAATTCATATAATTTTATTCAATATAAATATTCTTTAAGTGATAATTAATTCTTAAAAGTATTTTAACCATAAAGTTGAAAATTATCCAAATATTGATGAAATAAATATCAATGCAAGATTATTATTTAAATTATAAATGCGAAAAGCTTTGTTGTGCTTTAAATTTGTTGTAAGAGATAAAATATTTGTTATATTTTCTATTGGTTAGAAAATTCAACAAGAGAAAAATATCTAACAATATAAATTTTTATATAAAATTCTAAAATTAAAAAATAACTTGTTCATCGGCTTGATAACTTAGCCTAAAAATTAAAAAATCAGGATTAGGGTCATAATTTTTTGAGCTCCGAAAAATTTCATAACAAATAACTTTATAGTCCCATAGGGTGAATCAATTGGTACTTTTACATAATAGTCTAAAAATCACATAAGAAAAATGTACTTCATTAGAGTTATCATGTAAAATGGATTCAATCGATAAAAATGGAATTTATGACTAATTTCACATTCAAAATATTCCATTATACCGCTACATCGTGACAAATCATCTCTTTAGCTAACACAAGTAATATTATTACTACATCATGATTAAATTGATAATTTAATATTCAAGTTCTCCTAATTAGCCCACAGGAAGCCGAGACATGGGAGATGTATCGTAATAATCTATGTATTACCTTTAAATTTTCATAGTAAACTACTCGCCCAAGTATTCTTCATTTGTAGGTATAGTTATTTATTTATTTATTTATTTTTATTTATTTTAATAGGCAATCGATGAGATGATTGGGAAGATCGATCCTTACACATAAAATATTTGGCGTTAAAATTTTCAGTTTTTCACAAGACCATTGATCCTTAAATTTACATATTAATCGACCATGTACACATATTATATTCAGAAATTTAGAACTGGGTACAATATACAAATTAAAAAATGAAAAAATATATAAAAATAATATATATATATATATATATATATATATATATATATATATATATATATTATTAAAAAGAATATTTTTTAGCCATTTTGATAAGTAGATCCGCCCCTCTGCACATACATAATTAAACATGATATCTTTATAAGCATCAAATTATAGTTTTCCTAAAAAGGATTTTCTAACCATCTCACAAATCTAATTTTATTTTGTTAGATAGTAAAAAATACTTTTATTAAATTAAGTAAATCCATCATATTATTACCGATAGTGAAAATGCATAATTTATAATAACTTAACTAAGAATCGTGAAACGTATCATAGGAGTTTTTTGTCTTTTTTCTTTGTACGTACATAAATCGTAAGTTTTTTCTTTTCTTTTAATAAATGGGAAAGAGCGGTAGTGGGTGTGTTTGTTACCTCAAGCGATGAACATTAAGAATTTAATTCATTGTTTGATCAAGTGATTAATACAATAACCCTAGTAAAATAATTCATCAAATCAAATTATATATCAACTATGTAAATTTTTTATAGTACACCATTTGGTCCCGATACCAAACATTCAATTTTCATCTGCCTCAATCTGTGGGCTTGTGTTGTTTTGGTACAAAATTCAAATATATTTTACAATATATTTAATACATGTTGTAAGTTAAAATGATACATTTTGGCAATTTCCATGAACCCTTTATCTTTTGTCTAATCCCACCAACTTTGATCAACTTGATGTATTTTTTTAATAATTGAAACTCACTCTTTAATAGCTGTTAGTGTTTTGTCTAAAGATCTTTGATCAACTTGATATATAGTTTCTTAAAAACCTCAACAACCTACTTGGCCAATAAATACTATAATCTACTTTGCCAAAAGAAGAAAATCCTACGTATATTTAAAGGAAGATTTCTGTTATACTTATATGCAATAGTGGATTAAAAAATACTTCGTACAAAAATTTAATTAGATTTTCCATTATTAAAAAAATACAAAATTATATAGAACAGAAAAAAATTCTTTTGATTCTTATTCTTTCTCAGTCCCCTCAAACCTTCTTGTTTTCTTATAATCCCTATATAAATAAATCTACAATTACTGAAAAATAAGAAATTTGTTAATGTGGTAAATATAATCAAACAATTTTTTTTATTTTTTACGGAAGAAGTTTTCCTTATGATTAATTTGATCAGCTCTCTATATATGTGTTAATTTTTAAAAATTATAGAGTTTTCACTCTGTAAAGACCCACTATGTTTCTTGGGTTTGAAATAATACGAAAAAGAATAGTATTAATTTTTTTTTTTTTGCATATAGTGTATTTCTTAATTGATTTTGAATATAGAACATTCTTATATTGCACTAGGTGATTAATTTATTGTTTCTTGTGCTTTGATTTTCCGAAACCCCGCCACCCGCTCTTGGTAGTCTATTTAGTATTTCCTCTCTTGAGTTAGGTTTTTGCATTAGTTGTGTTTACATGAATATTATAAAATTCCGAAAGAATTAGTATAATATTTCTTTCGAATTATTTATTATAATATGAATTAGGTATTTAGCGATGAAAATCTTTATCGCTAAAACACGACTTATTTGTCGTCGTAGTAGTAGTTTCAAAACCAAATCAACTTTGATTATTGAATATATTTAGTCACTTTTGCTTCTAATGTACCATGAAATTCCTCTTTCCTTTGCCAAAGAAATAAAAATAATTTCAAATGACTTTTTCCAAAAGCCAGGATTCAAGTATTTCTCTAGAATTTTAAAAAATCACGTTTTCAATATGGTACTCTTATATAACAAAATGATTTTAATGTATTTGTTGGAAATTCGGGCTTAATTGAATAAATTTCCCGTGATAAATATTTAATTTTGTCGTAATTAAATATTTTTTGTGGTATATATATATTCTCAAATCCGAATTTCGGTGAGTGAGAAATTAAACCACAAGTTGACATATTATGGTGTATGAGATAATTAAACATGTGTTTAATTAATATCCCAAATTGATACAAGTTGAGACTTGTATGTGTGTAACAATAAGTGTGCATTGGTGGTACATGTTAGTGTTAACATGCACTGATTGTTAAGTCTGTCGGATGTTTAACAAACATCAAGATTAACAGTTGTATTGTGCATGCACACGTAGTTGACTCAGTCAATGCGGTAGTTACAACATGTGGGGACAAGAATATTATGTGCTCGATAATTTGCGACATAATTTGTAATTGTCGTAATAATGATTTTAGTTTTTAACCGACGTGTTAATGATGTCGGTTTGTAATCGACAAGACAATGATGACGTTGTAATATCTCGATATTAAGTGTCGAAACGTAACCGTCACGAGCACTTAGTATTCAGTTTGTAATGTCATGACATTAGTGACGAGAGACGTAACCGTCGACACCATAATGCTCGGTTTGTAACTGTTGATCGTATTCAATTATCGATCGTAACCCCCCACGTGGAACATGTATATAAATAGGCATGCATACGAGTTGTCCCCCGTTCCCCGAACATCCAACTTAAGACAACTCACTTAGCCAAAGATACTGCAACATTATTCTCATATTGTTGCATCTGCAACTCAGTTTCACCTCGGTTCAGTTCGCCGGAGCCTTTCTGATTGTGGTGCTGCCTCGAAAAGGACGAAGTCATTTTACCTTTGGGGACAATCGCCGTTCAACGAGCACTACGTAGGCGAATTTGTCTTGCGAGAAGAGGGATTCCACGACTCGGCTGTGCTTCATTGCACTTTATTTTCTTTAAATTTTATTTAATTTCTTTTATTTTGTTTGTTCTCGTACTAGCAGTACTTACAGTTATACTTGTAAAAACTTGTTGTACTAGACATAATTTATTGCAGTGTTTTCAGTCCTTCTCCACAGATCTTGTATCCAACAATCGCAAGACAAATTTCTACTTCTTAAGGTCTAAGATGGCTGATCACACTCTCGATGGTGCCGGAGGAAGAAACTCCAACAATGGACATAAACTCCCTCCGAATGCCCAAGCCGAAAAGCCCTTCAAGTTTGGAGGAGTGGACTTCAAGACTTGGCAACAAAAAATGTTATTCTACCTCAAAACTCTTGGATTGGCCGCCTACATGAAGGAAGACAAGCCCGAGCTTGCAGATGATGAGGCCAATCAACACGAAAGAATTGCTTTTGACAATTGGTGCCAAGGAGATTTTCTTTGTCAAAATTTTGTACTTAACTGTCTAGTAGATCCCCTATATGCCGTGTATTGTAATGTAAACACTGGT
>JAPKLW010000497.1:15161-48239 GCA_026898455.1 Plectranthus barbatus
AAAAAGATTAGTAAATTTGAATTTACTAAAAGTGGCTGAATTCAAACAAACTAAATGTGAAGTTTGTGTTGAGGTGAAAATGACAAGAACACCATTTAATTCAGTCGAAAGGAGCACTAAACCACTAGAGTTAATCCACACGGATTTGTGTGATTTTAAGATGGTGCAAACTAGAGGTGGGAAAAAGTATTTTATTACTTTTATTGATGATTGCACCAGATATTAGTATCTCTACTTGTTGAAAAGTAAAGATGAAGCAATTCATGCCTTTAAAAATTATAAAGATGAGGCTGAAAGTCAATTGAGTAGTCGGATCAAGATGATTTGAAGTGATAGAGGTGGAGAGTATGTTGCACCGTTTGAAGAATTATGTGCTGCTTCGGGCATTATTCATCAAACAACGACACCTTACTCACCTCAGTCTAATGGTGTTTCCGAAAGGAAAAATCAGACACTAAAGGAAATGATGAATGCCTTGTTGATAAGTTCGGGGTTACCCCAAAATATGTGGGGAGAGACTGTTTTAACAGCTAACTATATCTTGAATAAGATACCTCTTAAAGGGAAAGAGGAGCCACCTTATGAGTTGTGGAAAGGTTGAAAACCTTCTTACAAGTACCTTAAGGTGTGGGGTTGTTTAGCAAAGGTTAAAGTACCTTTACCCAAACAAGTTGCAATTGGACCTAAGACAATTGATTGCATCATTATAGGGTATGCTTTAAATAGTGCTGCCTATCGATTTTTTGTGCACAAGTCGGATAATTCGAATGTGACCGAAGGCACCACTATAGAATCGAGGAATGCTATATTATTTGAGAACATCTATCCTTGTAAAGATAAGGAAGATGTACCGACTATGTCTAGAAAAATGACATATGAAGAGGCTACTAGTTCTACTCCTACAGAGGAAGAACTGAGATGTAGTCAAAGGGCTAGAGTTGCTAAAAGTTTTGGTCCAGATTTCATCACCTACATGTTGGATGATGAACCTCGAACCATTAAAGAAGCCTTAGCTAGACCCGATGCCTCACTATGGCAAGAAGCCATTAATAGTGAGATTGAATCGATTATGCAAAATCATACTTGGATTTTGGCCGATCTCCCAAAAGGTTGTAAGCCCTTAGGATGCAAGTGGAACCTTAAAATAAAGTATAAAGCAGATGGTTTGGTTGATAAGTATAAAGCTCGCCTTGTGGCGAAAGGCTTTAAACAAAAAGAGGGAGATGATTTCTTCAATACCTATTCACCAGTGACTAGGATCACATCTATTAGGGTGCTTATAGCGATTGCTGCTTTGCACAATCTCGAAATACACCAAATGGATGTGAAGATGACCTTCTTAAATGGAGAGCTAGAAGAAGAAATCTATATGGATCAACCCGAAGGATTTGTAGTATTGGACATGAGAGAAAGGTATGCAAATTGGTTAGATTCTTATACGGTCTTAAATAAGAGCCCAAGCAGTGGCATGTTCGTTTTGACAATGCGATGTTGTCAAATAGATTCAAGTATAGTGAATGTGACAAATGTGTGTACTACAAAGGCACTTTTGACAATTTTGTCATTGTCTGCCTCTATGTAGATGACATGTTGATCATGGGTGGGAATCAACAAATAAATGTTGATACTAAACGAATGTTGGAGAAGAAGTTCGACATGAACGACATGGGTGTGGCTGATGTGATTCTTGGAATCAAAATCATTAGTCAACCTAATGGAATTGTCCTATCACACTCTCACTACGTTGAGAAAGTGTTAAGGAAATTCGATGCTTATGATAGTTCACCAGCCAAAACACCGTTAGAGCTCAATGTTCATTTTGTTAAGAACAAAGGTGACCCTATTGGTCAAGAAGAATATGCAAGGGTCATAATGTATTTGACTAACTGTACTAGACCGGATCTTGCATATGCGGTGAACAAATTGAGCCGATACACGAGCAATCCCAGTAGTGATCATTGGAAGGCTCTTGTGAGAGTTTTGAGATACTTTAAGTATACTCTTAACTTGAGTTTGCATTAACAAGTTTTCAACCTGTACTTGAAGGGTACAATGATGCAAATTGGATCTCTGATTCAAATGACTCCCACTCCACAAGTGGATACGTGTTTACGATCGGTGGTGGGGGGCAGTATCGTGGAAATTCATGAAACAAACTTGTATAGCTTGTTCCACAATGGAATTCGAGTTCATTGCTTCAGATAAAGCGGGTGAAGAAGCAGAGTGGCTTCGACACTTTCTAGAGGATGTTCCTTGTTGGAACAAGCCTGTGCTATCAGTGATGATTCACTGTGATAGTCAAGCGGCTATTGGTCGAGCACAAAATAATATGTACAACGGTAAGTCGAGATATATATGTCGTCGATATAATACCGTTAGACAATTGATCTCAAATGGTGTGATATCCATTGATTATGTAAAATCAATTGATAACCTTGCGGATCCGCTAACCAAAGGGTTAAATCAAGATCAAATGAATAAGTTGCTTGAGGGAATGGGACTGAAATCCACAATATGAATGAGTGAAGTGGATACCCAACCTAGATGATTGGAGATCCCAAGAACTAGGTTCAATGGGACAACTAAACTACACGAGTTCTAGTGATAACACCGACAAGATAATGTCTTCTCTAGTGGCGATGCCTTAGAAAATGACCTTATTTACCATTCCCTAAAGATAGCAAGTAAGGTGTTATGAACGTGCATGTGGTATAGGTTAAGTCCTAAGTGACTATTAATGACTCCTGAAAACCTTGTGATAATTGAGCTTGGCAGGAATGCTCGGAATAGGAGGTCACCTATATAAGTGGAAGTGGGGGCCGCTTCAAATGAACACTTATGAAACCAAAGGGGGTGTCCATGGCCCATAATGGAACCAAACGTGAGAACGAATGGAGGTTGAAATATTAATGTTTCAATGTTGTTAACTCGGTACACATGATGGAGGATTAGTTCAAGGTATCCCTACCACTAAGCCGTCACTGTGCCTGATGACATTGAAGATGAACGGTTCAAAGCCATAAGCTACCTGCTCAGGTGCATTAACATTTCTTGAAACTGAGTTTGCTTGCATTCATGCATTTAGGCATTTCCACTCATGGGGGGGGGGGGATTGTTGGAAATTTGGGGTTAATTGAATAAATTTCCCGTGATAAATATTTAATTTTGTCGTAATTAAATATTTTTTGTGGTTTATATATATTCTCAAATCCGAATTTCGGTGAGTGAGAAATTAAACCCCAAGTTGGCATATTATAGTGTATGAGATAATTAAACATGTGTTTAATTAATGTCCCAAATTGATACAAATTGAGACTTGTATGTGTGTAACATTAAGTGTGCATTGGTGGTACATGTTAGTGTTAACATGGACTGATTGTTAAGTCTATCGGATGTTTAACAAACATCGAGATTAACATTTGTATTGTGCATGCACACATAGTTGACTCAGTCAACGCGGTAGTTACAACATGTGGGGACAAGAATATTATGTGCTCGATAATTTGTGAGATAATTCGTAATTGTCGTAATAATTATTTTGGCTTTTAACCGATGTGTTAATGATGTCGGTTTGTAACCGACAAGACAATGATGCCGTTGTAACGTCTCAATATTAAGTGTCAAAATGTAACCATCACGAGCACTTAGTATTCAGTTTATAACGTTACGACATTTGTGACGACAGTCATAACCGTCGACACAATAATGCTTGGTTTGTAAATGTTGATCGTATTCAATTATCGATCGTAACCCCCCACATGGAACATGTTTATGAATAGGCATGCATAGGAGTTGTCCCCCGTTCCCCAAACATCCAACATAAGACAACTCACTTAGCCAGAGATACTGCAACATTATTCTCATATTCCTGCATCTTTGTCGTTGTTCTTCTGCAACTCAGTTTCACCTCTATTCAGTTTGCCAGAGCCTTTCCGATTGTGGTGCTGCTTCAGAAAGGACGAAGCCGTTTACCTTTGGGGACAATCACCGTTCAACGAGCACTACATTGGCAAATTTGTCTTACGGGAAGAGGACTTCCTCGACTCGGCTGTGCTTCATTGCACTTTATTTTCTTTAAATTCTATTTAATTTCTTTTATTTTGTTTGTTCTCGTACTAGCAGTACTTGCAGTTATACTTATAAAAACTTGTTGTACTAGACATAATTTATTGTAGTGTTTTCAGTCGTTCTTTACAGATCTTGTATCCAACAGTATTTATATCACCGGAAAAGCCAAAAGGTTTAACAAGTCAAGTTTTACTAGAGTTACTTGAAATGCGTTTGGATATATAACATCCTTTTTTGATAAGACACTAATTAGATTAATTCATGCAATTGTTATCCACACATCCCAATCTAACTTGAAGAGGGAATCCATTCTCGCGAATTAGAATGCTCCTTCTCTTCATCTTGTTGTTGAATATATAGATGGGGCCTTAATGGTACGGTACCTGAGACTGAGACTCAACTGCCTCCAACACTATCTTCTACTCCTAGTAAGCAAGAAGCACTTTTAGTGATTCATATATAATCCTACTCTATGATTTTCAAGTCTCAGCTTTTATTAAAGTTCAAAATTTATTAAGATAGAGCCCTCAAAATTGTTTGTCAAAAATTTTAGAATGCATGTACATGATATGTTTTTGTGATACATAAATCATTGTATTAACAACTAAGAATATAAATGCAAATGAACAAGACAAATGAAAAATGTAAATGATGTTGTTGTACACAGACAATGCAAAACAAATAAAGATGCTGAACAAAAAATGGAGATTATGGTTTTCTAAAGTGATATGTTTTTCATTGAACAACCGTAAACTTATACAAACATAAAATGATAAACAAGGTAATGTAAATAAATTATCTAGACAAAAATAAAAATCTAAACTAGGAGAATCACTACTTGATCTTTATTCACTAATAAACACTCTTAAAAGGAAAACACTATCTCCTGATCATGATATAAGATACGGATATTTGTGCGAGATTATCCAACAAATCACCCCCTAAACTCACTCCATTGCACGGACTCTCTTGTTTATGAGTTTCATTCGCATCTCAATGAATTTAATCTGTTCTAATGCTTTTGTAAGGATATCAGCCAACTGCTCATTCATGCCAATATGATCAACGTCCATTTTTCTGGATATAATGAAAATTGGTGCCGATGTGTTTGCTTCTATCATGGTGTGCCGGATTCTTGCACAGTGCAATAGCAGATTTTAAGTCAACAAACAGTTTGAAATTCACTTCCTTGTATCCTAGTAATTTGCCAACAAGACCACTCAGCCACACTCCTTGGCAAGCTGCGGATGTTGCTGCTATATATTCAGCCTCGCATAAAAAAAGAGCTACAATCTTTTGTTTTTGTGGCGTCCATATTATGACGTTATTACCAACAAAAAAGAACAATGCCTGAAGTGCTTTTCCGATCATCAACATCGTAGGAGAGATCACAATCCACCCGTAGTTGATTGTTCCCTGAATGTATTTGAGCACCTTTTTTTACTGCAGGCTAATGTTTTATGGTTGATGCTTCCATAAATTGGCTAGCGATCCCTACAGTATGAGAAATATCTATTCGGGTGTTTACTAGATAACGAAGGCTGCCAACAATGCTACGATACTTTGTTCCATCTACATCTTCACTTCCATCTTGTGTACATAGATAGAGTAGGTTCTCCAGAGGAATGTGAATGGATTACAATCATTCATTCCAGCTTGCTCTAAGATTTTCAAGGCATATGCTCCCTAACATAATATGATATCTCCATTATTCTGACAAACTTCAATTACTAGATAATAATAATCCGAGGAGCCCTAGATCATTCATATTGAATATACTCTGCATTTGTGCTTTGAACTCCTGAATATCTTGAAGAAAGGTGCCAGTGATAATTAAATCTTCAACTTACATTCCCACAAGCAATTAAGATTGAGCATTGTAGGGTTTTTCCGTGAACCGAATCACCAAAACCAATTTGAACCGGATCGATTTATGGATATTGAACATAATCTAAATTCACAAAACCCTAGCATGCTCCTATGAATTTAATGCATATTTGTGGATTGAGAGATTACTGTAATTCCGTCGTCTCTGTACCGATCTTTTGCGTTTGAATTCCAAACTTCAATTCAACCACGCAATTCGATTTCTCTGCGAAAATAGAAATTAGAACACTAATTTCTAGAGAAAAACAAAAATAAAGAAAAGGGAAGAAGAAATCTGTTGTTCTCCAGATTAGATCTTCAGATTGTGTCCCGGTGCTGATCAGATCTACTACTGGTGAGGACTCCGTAGATCTGTGGCTTGAGTAGGACCAGAAATCGAAAATTCTCCTCCTTTCTTCTCCAGATCGGCGCCCACTCTCTCTACCTCTAGGTTTAGTGTGTTTCAACTGTGTTATGAAGTGGCTAGGGTTTCAGAGAGTGAGACGTCTATTTATAGACCTAGGGTTGTAAAACCCTAGTGGGCTCCTAGGCTCAATTCAGCACACTTATTGGGCCAGACCTGGGACCTAATGCAAATAATAAAGTGGGCCTATAAATTAATTAATTCCCATGTCCACAACCCAGGACACAATTAATTAATTAATATTAATTCTTTTTCACCACAGAATTAATACTGACCTACCCCTTTATTACCACGTTATGAGAACGGGCTGCATTAATTGAGAATCCCCATATTTAAGGTTACAGGACATCCATTAATTAATCGGAGCCTCTAACAAGCTCTAACTACAATTAATTAATATCTTATAATTCCTGAGTAGTACCACTCAAACCTTATGACTCGTGCCGGAAATTAATCAGCCTGCAGGACTTTGTCACGATGAATGTTATTGAGCTCCTCAGGGAATGTCCCCATCCTATTACTCGAATATGGTTACCTAAACCCAATCTCAGGCGGTACTACACGAACTGCTATTACCCAAGATGTGGATATACGAGCACGTTACTTAGGCTCTCCACCATGGCAAGTCAAAGCAACAGTTAACCCGTGCAAACCCGTAAACCTTCGTTAGGGTTTGGACTCAATCAATATAACGAGATCTTGTATTCGCTGATGTCAGACAGACGAATACATCTCACTGCGGTCCAACAATACGCCACCTCTGCGTACCAGCTTGTCAAGTAACCAAGACAGACTACTTATTCCGACAATGTCGCAGCCATCCGGACAGACATATCCTCATACGCTGTCTCGGCTGTGATCAGGTTTATGTCTCACAAGGTCAAGTGATCATACTGTCTTCTGCGATCTACAACACGCCGTATGATCGTCCCTATCGGTGAGACAAGAGGATACCATTGTTCATACATGTACGATTGTTAACAGATAGGAGAAATAAACCGTTGTATACTCATTATAATAAATGCTTTCAGTATACAAAACCCATCAAGCATTACCTCTAAGATAGACAACATGTTCATTCATTCTTCTTCTGAAACTGAGCGCAGTGAGGGATGCATCCAGCTTTGAATTCTAAGCACGCAAAGCTTGGCAAAACCCGTACAACGCCTTATGTAGTTTGAGAACCTTGTGCTCGTTGGATTTGTCAATTGCAAGACGCACACTTCCTCAGTGAGATCTCCATTCAAAAAATCCGATTTCACATTCATGTGATGTACTTCCCATCTATTGTGTGCTGCAAATGCAAGTAAGAGGCACCCTATCACCATCCACACCACAGGTGCAAAAACCTCGTCAAAATCTACCCCTTGTCATTGAGCATAGCCCTTTGCAACTAGCCTTGCCTTGTACTTCAATATATTACCATCGGGATCCTCTTTTACCTTGAACACCCATTTTAGTCTAATGGCCTGGTCTCCGTCTGGAAGTGTTGTAATCTCCCATGTCTTGTTATCAATTATTGATCTCATTTCTTCCTCCATGCCTTTCTTCCAGCATGAATTTATTAGTGCATCAATTACACTCGTGGGTTCTTCAGCGGCTAAGAAGTAGACATTGATTTCCCCCCTTGTTGATTTCATTTGTTGCATCATACAGGTTCTTGAGAAGCCGGTAGTGACGAGGACCTATGTTAGAGTTTCTTGTATGACCTTGTGCTGGTGGTGTGGCCCATCGATTTTGAGTTGGTGTCCTCAGTTCAGCAACTGGCATGACAACATCAGCTTCATCAGTGTTTGGCTCGCAGGCTAGACTCGACTCTTCAATTAGAAACTTGATTGGCATGCTTGATAGCTTGGTGTCGCTGCACTCCTCCCAATCCTAAGGACAATGTTACTCAAATATAGCATCTCTGGTTAAAGATATTCGCTTCCCAACTGGATCATAAACACGATATGCCTTCGCACCATCTTCATATCCCACAAACACTCCTAGTATTGATCTATCTGAGAGTTTATGAATGTTTGGTCCATGATTTTTAGCGTGAGTCATGCATCTAAATTTTCTAAGGTGATGAACATTTGGCTTAATTTTGTGTCATGCTTTACGTGGGGTCATTCCATCTACACCTCGTTGGCGAACAATTTAGAATGTAAATGGAAGTCTTCAATGCTTCTCCCAAAAAAACTCCAAGCATATTCATCGACTTCGTGATACATTGAGTCATCTGAACTAGGGTCTGGTTGCGTGTCTCTACCACTCCATTTTGTTGAGGTGAATAAGGTGCAGTGGTATAATTTTTAACACTATTCTCCTCAAAAAATATCCTAAATTCTTCCAAATTAAACTCGCCACCATGGTCCAAACGAAATGTGCGCAGTTTGTACTCATATTCAGCTTCTGCCATTATTTTGAATTTTTTTAAGTTGCTAAAAGATTCAACTTTTGATCTGAGCAACTCAATCCACATGAAACGAGTAGAATCATCAACTATAAGTAAAAAATACCTCTTGCCTCCCGCAGTGGCTCGATGTATCAGACCGCATAGATCGACATGTACCAGCTCAAATGGTTTATTTTCTCGCAACTTAACAGCATTAGAGAAAGGTTTCCAAAGCTGCTTCCCAATCGCGCAGCCATCACAAAATTCATCAATGTGTTCGATTGAGGGAATCCCATGTGCCATCTCCTTGCTGGAAAGATTATGGAGAGCACGAAAGTGTAAATGGCCATAGCGTGCATGCCATAGCCAGGCTGTGTTGTCCTTCTGCGTTAACAAATTTATTGGTGCAACAAGGTTCCGATTCAACGTGTAAAGTTGATTTAGTGTACGAGCCACTTTTGCGAGTAATTCACGAGCACGATCAAGGAAAATAATTACTCCCCCTTCAATGATGATTTTGAATCCATTTTCATCGAGTTTCCCTAGGGAGATGATATTAATCCTTAGGCTTGGAATGTAATGCACGTCGGAGAGTATACGTTATTTCTTGACCTGATATCGGAACATGACTGCTCCCTTTTCATGTAAGTTTACAACTGCACCATGCCGTATGAGTTCTCACCGAGGGTTGAGAAAGCTTTTCTCTAGTCAGTCATGTGACTAGTTGCCCTTGTATCAACATACCACACACCATTTCTTGTATCTCTGGGCATCCCTTTCTCCTCATTCGGATACACAACGTGAGTTGTCTCAATGGCCACAGACAATGATTCATAGGCCCGTATAATGAGTAAAGTTGGTTCATCATCATCCAATGGTTCAACCTTTCAGAGATTTGTTTGCTCTCGCTACTCACGATAATTACCATTTGCTTCCATTTTGACTAGGAGACCATGTTGATTTATTGTTTGCTTGAAATGAAGATTTCCTATTTCCACCACTGAGCAAGATTTGTCCACGTTCATGGCAATTTTGACGGGCTCGCCACTCTTCTTCATTAAGAAGTACGTTATTTGTTGTAGATGCAAAGTTTTCAACTTCATCGTACTCCTCTAAGATTAGGAGTTGTCTTGCCATTTGCTTGAATTGGCGTGGCACGATTCAATTGCTTTTTCCGTTTCCCCCAATGACTTAAGATCATTGACTATCGCAGTGAGTCTAATGCCAAAAGACTCTACTAATTCACTATATTTGATTTCAAGATTTTTGAACTCCATCCTCCATGTTTCTGATTTGGCATCATTGACTCGCTCACCTCCTACCCTCATGATTTAAAGGGTATCCCATGCTTCATTGGTTGTCTCTTTTACACCAATTATGAGAATCAGTTCTGTCGGCACTGCCCGAAGTAGATCGACATTGCGCGCCTATCCAAACACACATTTTCGGGACCATCTTCAACTACATCCCACAAGCCTTGTGCTAGTAAATTCACTTTCATTAAGATTGCCCATTCTCCATAGTTTGTACGTAAGAGAAGAGGAAATGACCTAATGCATTTTTTATTTCTCTTTCCGCTCAAACATCGACTAACTCTTATGCCATTGCTCTTATTCCTTTTGGATTGAACACCAAATGACTTTGGATACCAACTGTTGTTGTACACAGACAATGCAAAAGAAATAAAGATGCTGAACGAAAAATGGAGATTATGGTTTTCTAAAGTGATATGTTTTGAACAACCGTAAAATTATACAAACATAAAATGATAAACAAGCTTATGTAAATCAATCATCTAGACAAAATAAAAGTCTAAACTAGGAGGATCACTACTTGATCTTTATTCACTAATAAACACTTTTAAAAGGAAAACACTATCTTCTGAACATGAGAATATATTTAGTCGGATCTTTGTGTGAGATTATCCAAAAAATGCCACTCAAAAGATTATCAAATATAAAACTGACAAGGTAGTAGTAAGCTTATGTATGTCATGAGTGTCTCAAGATTGTGATTGGGTCTTCCCTTTTATAGATATTTGTAGGTCTTTTAGAGCCTAAATTAATTAATGAATGTATGTAACCTTAAATATGGGTATATACCGAGCCCATACAACCCATTCCTCATAATGTGGTAACAAAGAGGTAGGACAATATTGATTCTCTAGCGGCATGAATCAAATTAATTAATTAATTATATTCTGGGTTGAATATGAGAATTAATTAATTGATAGGACTTCTTTGTTATTTTCATATTGGTCCCTGGTGTGGCCCATGAAAATCTTAAGCCCATTAAGGATCAGAATTTTCCTATAAATACCCTCAGATTCTCATATCACAACACACCACAAGATCATAACTAGAGGGAATCTTCACCAGGTATCCAGATCGGAGCGAGGGATACAAATCAGAAGATCAGATCTAGAGGTCATTATTTTTTCTCCCTCTCTCTCTCTCTCTTCAAGTTTTTGATTTTAATCAATAAAATCTGGAGATTTAATTTTGATTTTTCAATGATCGAATCTTTTTGCGCAAGAAGGATTCAAAATCAAAATCCTTGCACAACAGTTCTAAGATTATTCCATCCAAGTATTCCGCATAATTCTCTTTTGCAATCAATAGGAGAATGCTAGGTTTTAATCAGACATAGTAGTTATTTTTTATATCTAATAATCGGTCCTTGGCAAATGGATTCTTGCAATTCATTTTTCAAGTAAAAATCCCTTCAATTAAGTATCAGAGCCAGGTGACAATTATTGTCTCTATTGGTAAAAATAATATCAACTGTGATTTCTATGATTATTACTATCGAATTGCAATGGATGGTTTTATTTTTGTTCCTAGTGGCTTCTCGGTTTAATCCACCCTTTTATAAGAATTCATTTTTTAAACCCAAGGGATAAATCTGTGGTTAGATTTAATTTCAATTGATGTCTATAAAAACCAAGAACGAAGAAAGGAGAAGACGGAGAACGAGGAAGAACACAACAACGTGCCAAGGTCAGTATGTGAAAAAATCACAGTAGTGCACGGCAGCAGTGCGACACATGCAGCCAGACCACGCACCGCAAAGCACCTCCTGCCAACCCTAGCGGTGATGACAAATTGCGCAGGAAGCAACATCAGCCAACCAGCGATGCGGGGCATCAATGAGCGGGTTGTGCGGCGCAACCCAAATGGATTCACGCCCGCGAGTAGTGCATGACTTCACCGGTGAGTGCAGTGGCAGACCGAGAATCCAGTGTGAGCGGTGGTCGGGATCAGCAGCATCAAAGCTAGCAGTAGCGGCGGCAGCACGACACAACCTTAGGTTTGCGCCTGCATAGTAGCATGACTGTGTGCCACCTGTGCCCGTTCCTTTGGGCAACCGCGGGCCAAAAATGTTGCAGGTGGTGAGAGAGATGTGATGAGCAAGGGAGGTAGCAAACGGTAGCGGCCGTGGTGCTGTGAACAGAGGAACCATGGGTTCGCGTGCGCACAGTCACGCACAATGCAACATGCGGAGCCCCCTCTCGTTTGGCCTCCCTTCAGCGACAATGATGGGTGATTGCACCCAGGCGGCTAGGCGACACCGACAAAGGCTCTAGATAGCCGTGGCGCTGGAATGTGTTCGGCAGTCCGCGTGAGGCTGCTGCGCTATTCCGGCAAGCCTCATAGCCGCAGGCGGCGGCTGTCGGCAGCGGTCCTTCTGTTAGTGTCCACGTGGGCTGCGGTTCACAGTGTGTGCAAGGGCACAACTGTCTAATTTTTCGAGCCCAAATTGTTTGAGGAGGCTAAGTTCAAATCATCAAATTTTCAAACCTGCAAGTGGAAGCCAGTTGAGGATCTGCATTTTAATTCCAACTTGTAATAGTTAGAATGAAATTTATTTTTTGTAATTGTATCATGGGGCCACGAGGGCTGTTTTATTTGTTTTTATATGTTCTCATATGATATAATTATTTTATTATTAGTGCTGCAACCAAGCATGAGTAGATAATAGGAAGCACGTTTACTGCTTTATTATTTACTATTTTCAGAGAATGCTTATGTGATTTATTTCATGAATTAAATGATAACTATAAATTCAGAATTCATGCTTGGCATGATAGAATTTTAGCAACATTATAATTTATAGCAACATGAAATAATATGTCTGTAAACAATTAAAGTTTCAAACCTTATGAAATTAATTTACTAAGAAGTTTTTAAGACCTTCACAAAGCGATCACTTATTGGAAGTGGATAATTCAATAAGTAAAGATCTACATGTGTAGCTTGCTTATTTTATACTTCATAAATTCCAATAGATGGGATTTCTTAAAACAAACATTTAATTCATGTGAGTAGTGGGAGCCGATGCGTAAACTTCTAAATATGTAGCTTGTCTATTAGGCTTTTCATAAGTACTCTAGGATTGTGTTGCTCCTGGTTTATCAGAGTATATAGTATATGCACAGTGGAAAATTTGTTTGTAAGTTTGGTAGTCTTGCACTTATCCAGGCCGAGAGTGACGTGTTAGCTTGGTTTGTTAAATATCTTTCAGGTATTTGATGTCGACTTTGTTCTAATGTCAGTATTCAGTATATACTCCAACACTCGAGTGTTGAGTTTCAAAATAAGATTAAACTATACTGACAGATAAGTAAATAAATCAGTAAGCAACAAACAGATTTATAGTGGTTCAGACTAAACCGTCCTACATCCACTCTTCAGACACTTTGTCTAATAATCCACTAAGCTTAGAACTGTTACAGGTGCTTCTACAATCTATTGCTTGTCGGTGAATGCCCCATCCACCGATCCACAAGCGCACTCGCCTGGTCCGTGCTCAGTTCATTGCTTCGCAGCTCCTCAGAGTGTGGGCGAACCACTCAGCCTCCTTGTAGCCAGAATGGGGTGTTCAGAGTACAAGACGTACTTGACTGTTGTAGTTTTCCTTGGAGTGAAAAACTATTAAATAGTAACTCAAGAATACAGTGATTCTGAGTCTCGTGTTCACTTAGGTGACACATGGAAAGCTCAACAGCCTCGAAAGTAAGCTCACTTTGTGAAGCTTAAATCTTTTGGTAAGAGTTCTCAGATCTTATTTCTTCTTAGTATAGCGCAATTTCGTAACTTCATAAGTTCATCTGCATAAGTTCGTTTGAGTCTCCTTCTTCAATTGATTTCTTTGGTATTTATACCCGAGATGTTGAAGGTTTGAATTTAAGACCCGTTAGAGATAAAATGGAAGTTGTCCAATCGGATGTCTCTATAGACAGCAATGTTTGGCGGGTAGGTGTTTCTTTTGTAGAGGTTCTGTACCTTTTCCGCCTTTTTCTGACTTTGACAGCGATGGTTCGTCTTTTTGTCAGAAGAACAATATTTTCCCCAATATGAGGACTCCCGAACTAGTTGTCCTAGGTAGCGAAACTTGAAGTTTCGTGCTAACAGACTTTAAGCATTTCCCAATCCATAAAGTTTGTTCTTCTTCAGTATATTCCTCTTGCGATTCCTCTTGTCTTCAATTTCTGGGGCCTAGACTAGGAAGTCTATGTTGATGTTGTCACACTTACAACTCCATGTTGATATTGTCATCCCTTGAAGTATACTTGGTCCCTTGCTGCTCAGTATGGTTTGAATGATTGCACCATACTTTTCTGGATTAGTACTTGGCAAAATCCATGCTCCGATAGACTCTTGTTCCTCCAGGCTTGTAGGGTGTACTGCATACTTTTAGCCTGTTAAGTCTTTCGTGCTTACTAGACTCTTTGAATAGTCTAGTTTTCAGATTAGTATCAGCTTACAACTCGATATAGAACCTATACATGAATTTACATTTTCACCTAAGTTGAAAACTAACTAAGATGGTTTTAACCCACCATAACTTAACATAAAAGGAATGATATTTCTATCAAACTTCCTTACAATTTCCCCCTTTTTGGTGTGGTCAAAGCCATCTCTAACCTAAGCTGATGAGGAGCGAAAAACTTTAGAGTTTTTACAAGTATGACAATCAGTCTATAAACTCAAAAGATTCCCCCTCAAATTCAGCTTTCTACTTAAGATATTCATCTTATAAGTTTGGAGAGATATTGCTCGATTCATATTTGAAGTAACTTTAGAGCAATTAAAAATCTTCAGTACGCAAGAGAGCAAAAAAGCCTGCTGATTACACTGGGGTGTGTAATTCCAGCTATGAAGAATGAAGATCATTGTTGGACAAAAAGAAATTGTCATCAACAAGTTAATTTATCCTTTAAGTATTTTGATTGCAAGTACAGAGATAAACTAACTCTAAGAAACCTATACATAACTATTACAATTCTATACTAGGCTGCTCTTGGTCTTCATCTTCATCTTGCTGCAGTCGTACTGTCATCCAAGCACAATACTGCATTGAGGCACACGGGTTTAATATTATGATCTGCTTTCTACTTCCCTCATGATAGTTTCCAGCAACTCTGTTTACGAAGGTCTGTTGGCATTGTCGTTGGCAAAGTTAACCCAACAACAAGAAGAAAATGGGGATATCTTTCTCAGATTTTGAATCTATGATGAGCATGAGACATCCTCCTTCGTTTTCATCTTACCCCTCCGGGCTTCTTTCTTCATCTGTCTGCCTGTCCTTCCAACAGTAACTATGGACCATCGGTAGGCGAAGAAGCTCTTTAAGTGACTATGCCCCAGCAATATACTGTTGGCATGTCACTTTGAGCAGTGAGCAGTGTACCTGAAGAAGAAATTGAATTCTAATTTCTTCTGCTCCTTCGAGGTACTAATTTGACTGCTATTCTCAAATATTCTGAACTCTTCTGCACCTTCCATACTTCTTCCCCCTCTTCGTCTTCTTCTTCATCGAAAGAATTTTGAAGGGTAGAAAAAAATATTATTTCAAAGTATAGGGTTAATGGAAGGTAGGGTTTGACAGAAAATATATTTGTAAAAATGGCAATAGTGAACCTTTCTATAGCTAGAAGAGCATCAACAGAATATGGTAAATGGACAGTTGAGATCATGTACCAAGAAGTCCGATCGTTTTATGGGAATTCGGCGACGGATGAGGTGCCTTATGCCTGCAATGTGCATCATGGGATGTGATGTGGCTTTCCTCCTCGAGTCCCGAAAGTGCTGATCTGGCGGGCTGCTATTGGACCACAAATTTTGAAGGAAGATTCGGATGTTTGTTGAAAATCCTTCGCATTGATTTGCATTGAATGTGGCATATCGCATACGCAATTTGGTAGATCAATCGTCCCACTTCAATGTAGTCAACAACATGTTTCTTATGCTTAGCATGATCTTAGCTTAGTATGCTCGGACCAAAAGATGTTCAACACAGATCTCCATTAGCTTATATATTTCAATCTTCAAATAAAGTAAGAGCTTGGACTCAACTTTAATCCGCATCTCTCCATCTTCAATGATCTTTAAAGATTGAGAGCTTGGACTTAATCTTAGTCCGCTTCACCGTCTTCAACCACTTGTTGAGTACCATGGTGATAATGTACTTCTTATATCCATGAACGATATCTGAATGATACACTAAGAGCTTGGACTCAGTATGCATCAATAAATCGAACAACTAATAGCTTGGACTTATTGAATACTCGATATCCCTTGTGAGATGGGTGTCCATATCCAAGGAACACACCTTCATCAGCCTTGGGAGAGAAAGTAATAACTTTGACTTTCCATTATTGTGAATATAACATGGCAAGCCAAAAGCACGAAGATGAGCTAAGGAAGGCTTACGACCATAATATACTTCATATGGGGTTTTCTCTTGTCTGTCATTGACGATGCTTCTATTTTGAGTGTAAATGCAGTCATCAATGCTTCGCCCCAAAATTTCTCATCCAAGCTGGTCTCGGCCAGCATGGTTCGAACTGCTTCTTTCAGCGTTCAATTCTTTGAGTAGAACTCTCATGTCTGATGTCTATTTCCACATAAAAATCTATCAGAGGTCCGTTGCAAGACTCTGTTCCATTGTCAGATCTGATTCTCTTTACTATGATCTCTCGCTGATTCTGTACTCACATGATCTTCACTTCGTCATTGATTCTGAGAAACTTAATCCATGTGTAGTGCGAGTAGTCATCCACCAAAACTAGTGAAAACCTTTTTCCTCCAATGGTTGGGGGAGTTACAAGACCAAACAAGTCCAAATGTAGTAACTCCAGCACTCGGGTAGTGCTTGGGCTGACTACATTGTTCTTGAAGGATGCCCTTGTTTGCTTTCCTTGCTGATAGGCCTTGCATACTCCTTCCTTCTCGAACACTCCACTTGGTAAACCCTTTACCAATTCATGCTTAGCCAAATAGTTGATTGTTTTGAAGTTTAAATGGCTGAATCTCTTGTGCCACAACAAGTTAATGGATTTATATACTGAAAGCATTATGATTGGTATATTATGTAAAAGGTCGATTGGTTAATATACTGGGAATCATAAATGTTGCATGTTCATCTCCTGTCTAAATTAACAAACATGTCTCGCAAACGCTCTTATCCTCTTATCTCGTCGATAGGGAGATCATACGATGTGTAGTAGATCACTAAAGATCGTATGGATTGTCTGACCTTGCGAGATATAAATGGTTATCACAGCTGAGACAGTTCCATGATATACTATCGGTCTAGGCTACAGCATACACAGTAATAATCATCTTATCTTAGATGGCTTGATATGCTGGTGTGGGGAATGCATTGATAAAGACCTAAGTTGAGATCGATTCTTTTATATGACAATAAAAGAATCTGGATCTTTATGGCTTGATGAGATCTTAAACCTAAATGAAGGTACAGAAGTAGACATAGATTGTGTATCACTTTGAGTTGCAGTGAAAGGATCTAGTTGAGCTTGTATATCTGTATCTTGGGTGATAGTAGTTTGTGTATGACTATCTGGTACTGGAACTAGGTAACAACATCCAGTATAGGATGGTGACATTCCCTGAGCAGCTCAAAAGTTTTGTTATGCTAAATTCCTACGGGCTAATTAAGTTCAAGCATAAGTGAAAAGGTTTGAGTGGATTAACTCAGGAATATAAGATGTTAATTAATTAAATGGCTTATCAGAGCCTAAATTAATTCATGAATATCTGTCACCTTAAATGTGGGAATATGCCAAGCCCATGCAACCCGTACCTCGAATTGTGGTAGCAAATAGGTAGGACAATATTGATTCTCTGTTGGAATGAATCAATATTAATTAATTAATTATATTCTGGGTTGAATATGAGAATTAATTAATTGATAGGCCTTATTTGTTATTTGCATTCCAGTCCCTTGTCTGGCCCATTAAAACTCAGGCCCAATAGAAGTCCACCATTTCCTATAGATAGGCTTCAGTTTCTCAGATCTCCACACACCACAAGATCGTAAGTTGCCATACAATAAACCAGGATTTGGGAGCTATGTGTGATCGACTAAGATCTGAAAACATGGAGAAAATTCTGCTTCTCAACCGGGCAAGGAATCCAAATGGAATCTTCACCTTATATTCGGATTGGCGTTGGGATACATATCAAAAGATCAAATCAGGAGGATCATGTTATTTTTCTCTCTCTCTCTCTCTCACTCTCTTGTTTTTAAAATTAATTGATTTAATTTCATATATTTAATTCCTCAATCTGTTAGGAATAAATCTTTGTGCGCGGGAAAAAGGATTGAGGATCAAATCTCTACACTACGTTCTTCAGGTTTCTACCATCCAGGTATTCCGTAAAACCCTCTTATGCATAATCAATAGGAGCATACTAGGATTAATCATAGGCATAGTAATTTATTTTTTATATTCCAATTAATGATCTGAGCTAATGGATTAAGTGATTCAATTCGCAAATCCCTTCAATTGTTATCAAAGCCGGGTTAATTAATTGGCTCTATTGGAAAAATAATATTGCCTATGATTATGCCTAATAATTATTATTGAATGATATGCATGAATGGTTTTAGGATTGTATGTGTTTTTTTGTTCCTTGTGGTTCTCGGGTTAATCCGCCCTTTTATAAGGATTCGTTTTTCACCCACGAGATAAATCCGTGGTTAGATTTAAATTCTAAATTGTATTAGGATGTTATTCCATGTAAATTTCAAATTTTCAAATTAAATCTGTAAAACGAAGATTGAAGAACACGAAGAATAATGAAGAACAAAAAGAACGATGGGCCGCACGACGGTGCCGGCACGACAGGCGGCCTTGCACGGAAATCGTGAAACTGTGGAGCAGCAGGATAGCAAGACGGTGACGGGCGCACTGAGGCCATAGCGAGGGTGCGGTGGCTGCAAAACCCTTGGGTTTGCAGCACGCACGTGATAAGCTCATTATTTTACTCACTTATCTATATTATTTTCTATTATTTTATATAGTTTTATTGAGTTTATATATATATTATGTGCATGAGTCTATATTAGGTGGTATTATGCGCGTGTTGGTGTTTTTGCAGGTTTTAGGCCAAATCCAATGGAAATCCGTACCGAAAGCAGCTAATGTTGAAAGAAACATGCACGAATTCTTCCAAAGTTGGAATCCGAGCTAATGGAGCATATGGATGGAAAGATCTTTGAGTTAGCTTTCCAACGCAACTGGAATCGGGTCAATCGGAGTTTGGAGTAGGAAGTTATGGCCAAAACCGTGAGACCGCGCAGGAGGGCGAAAAACTGCGTCGACCAACGCCATTCAGAAGCGATCGACGAAGCTCAAGAAGGTCCGTCGATCGACGGGAATCAGACTCAGTCGACGTGAGGGTGTCTGCTGGCGCGGGAATTTGAGGAAAAATGAGATTTTTCATATCTTTAGCCCTAGATTCGATAGGATTAACATCCACCACTATAAATAACCTAGAAAATTCGATTTTCATATAACTTTTCAATCCCTTATCATATTTTCGCTTTACAATTTGGTTTTGAGAGTTTGGAGACTTGGGAAACACGAAACCCTTTATTTTTTGTAAGTTCTTTACTTTTATGCAATTGAATATGTTTTATTTTGGATTTCTATCTACGATGAGTGGCTAGAAACCCTAGCGGGTTCTAGGGGTTGATATTATTATGGATGCATGTTAGGATTAATTAATTAGGTTCATGATTCCTGTGTTTATTTTCAATTCTAGATTAATTCAAGGACCGAGAGGTGACGATTGATTTAGATGTCTAGCTATTGATAGAAGGACCGAGAGGTGAATATTAATAGTGGGAATAGGAATACATGATACGATCTACACTATCCAAACAGATGTACTAGATGTAGGAATTGAACTGATTTGCTTATCGGATTGACTAGTTTGGTGTACTTTGAGACCGAGCGGAGATGAGTCACTAATTAGTAATCTAGGTTATATTTGCCAAACAAGGAGATATAGCATTGTTGTAGTATTCCACCTGTTAAATTAATTGATTCCTACATGTTATCCATAATAAGAGTTCTTCCCTAGAATCTGTGTTCTTTAATTTGCTTTCCAAAACTCCTTTAATTTTCAAGTATTGTTTTCTTTACTTTTACAAAACCCTGATTTTGAATTCCTCAAACAATGAATTTTAGAACCATAGCTAGTACATAGGATAATTTCCCCATACAATTCCCCTGGATCGATAACCTTAGGGTTTACAAATTTATTTGCCGTTGTTATTATAATTAATCTGTTAGAAATAGCAGTGATCAAATTGGCGCCGTTGCCGGGGAGTTGCTAGATTTTATCTTGTTACTAGTTCGTTCTAGGATTTGCTGGATTGAGTTTTTATTTTCTGTACGTGTGCGTGTGTGAGATTCTGTTTTTGCATTCCACGTCGATCGACGCCCTTTAGCGTCGATCGACGTCGATCATCTTTTTGCGTCGATCGACGGATACCTTTCGTCGATCGACGCCGAGCACTCTTTTGCATCGATCGACGTGACATCCACGTCGATCGACGCTGAACTGATTTTTACTATTTCCTGTGCAGGTGCATGAACACACGAGCCAAAGGAAAAACACTCGAAGCCTTTGTCCCTGAAATTGAAGCAACCTGCAGGAAAATCAAAAAGAAAGGAAAAGACAAACAACGAGAGATGGCTGAGAATCCTGAAGCACCTCTGCAAAATATGACTCTCGAGGAGCAGAGACAATTTGTGAATGAAGTGCAGCAGCTGAGAGTACAACTTCAAGCAGCCCAGGCTGCTCAGGCAGAGCAAGCTGCAAGATTGGCAGAGTTGAACAATAGGCAGATTGTGGTTCCGCAAAGGTCCATCTTGGATCGATTTCTTCCACAGCAAGCGGAGGCCGGATTCAGAATTGGCATTGATGCCAACAATTTTGAGCTACGCACAAGCCTTATTCAGATGGTGCAGCAAAACCAGTTTGGGGGAAGAGCTGTAGAAGATCCATATACCCACCTCAACCAATTCATCGAGGTGTGTAACACTGTGAAGCAGAATGGAGTAACCCAAGATGTGATCAGAATGAGACTGTTCTCGTTCTCACTCAGAGACGAGGCACGGTCTTGGTTTGCTGGACTGGATAAGAGTCAAATCGGGACATGGGAGGAGCTTCAGCAGAGTTCCTTACTGTTGGGAAATTTGGCTAAGTTTCCTTTCCCCAGTAGCTACTTGTTTAGATTCTAGTTTTGGTGTTTTGGTGGATCAAATCCTAAGTCCTACCAGCGTCAGTTTGTCTCTAGAATAGCTCTAGTCTCAAATGTAAAGTCCTGTTTAGGTCTTTTGAGTTGTAAGTCGCAGCTGATCAAGACTCATGCTGACTACTGTTCACCAGCATGAGATGTACTTACCAGTTGAGAGAAGTCTCACCAGCAAGCGACTGACAAGACTCGTGCTGACACTGTTCATCAGCATAAGAAAGAGCTCACGACTGGCTACTGTTCACCAGTTGGGAAGGCTTTCATCAGCAGGCGGCTGACAAACCTTACCAGCAGAATAGGTGTTCTCACTGACACTGTTCACCGACACTGTTCACCAGCGGTGAAGTCACCAGTCATGGGAGATTCCAAGAGTTAACATCCAGACAAATTGGTAGACTTAGATTGTGCCAACGCAAGTCACCAGCAGAGACTGCCAGCACAAGATCACCAGTATGTTCTGCCAGTCGGATGTTACCAGCAGAATTCAAGATTCGCTCTCCCAGAGTCTTAGAGACAAAAAGAAGATTCGTCTGAGGAATAAACTGACAAAGTATGACTTTAAGGGAGGATACCTTAAAGTCTATCAGTTCAAGACACCAGTTCCGATTCCTCGTACTGACGAATAGTGCCGTTTTGACATAAAGAGATCAATGTCAGATAAAGTGGACAAAAGCATGGCGCTTTCCGGAAATTCCTACCTGCCACCGTCTGAAGGACATGCGAGGACAGAGACCTTTTCCGGATGTGTCCAAACGGCTAGAAGATTTGAATCGGATCCCTCGGCTATAAATACCTGGGATCCATCAACATTCAATACTCTTCACCTACCGAAAGACTGCAAATTTATTACGCTCAAGCAAGTAGAAGCAAAACACTTTCGAGGCCTTTCTAAAGGCTATCCGTGTGTTGATTTATTCAAACACGAGACTTCAAGCTTCCATCTTGTAAGTTACTGATCTCTTTGGTGTTCTTTCTCTTCTGAGGAAGTTCACAGCAGCTCTTGTGCCAGCCAGCACTTGAGTTATTACAGGCTTTTGCCGTATTGAGAAGATATGTTCTTGGGAGAACTAAACACCCAGTGAAGCTGTGGAGGTTGAAGTGACGTGCTCGCACTCCACCAGCTGATCAGAGTTGAAGAAGGAAACAAGACCGGGAGCGGTTGATCTAGCGAAGTGGTGGACAAGGGTCGCACCAGCTAGAGATAGATCGTAGGCAACTTGTACCAGATTACTCTATAGTGAATTTCCAGTGCTACGACTGGAGAGTGGACGTAGATCAGTTGATCGAACCACTATAAATCCTTTGTCTTTTATCAGCTTTCTGCATTTCATACTGATTTAAAACCCAGCACCCAAGTGCTGGTGTATATCTGAAAACTGATATAACTGTGTAAACAAGGCTAAAAATATTCTAAGTCTTGAGCTACCAGCTGACGAGCCAGTCGCCAGTCAGCTGAGTACGCAGAGTGCAAGTTGACTTACCAACTGACAAGGTCCCAGTCAGTTGGTTATCCAGCAAGTGCAAGAAAACGATTATCCACATTTTCCGCTGCTAAGTTATACCCTGATAATCCGGGACCAACAAGTGGTATCAGAGCAGTCGGTTCTTATAGACCGATTGTTTCTGAGTCGCTTAGGACCGAGATCCACGTTTCCTTGTGCTCTATTTGTTTGTCTGTTGATTAGCTCAGGTACACGAAGATGAATACTCCAAAGCTACTCGACTACAAGACTGTGAAGCATGATATATGGCGAAAGAGGTCGCTCATTTCTCTAAAGAGCATCCATCCGGAAATGAAAGATGTGCTGGAGAAAGGACCAATCGAGATCACCATGATACAACACCAGCTAGGAGATCGTCCAGCTGCTGTGATCCCAAAGCCTCAAGGCGAATGGAACGCCGAGGACAGGAAGCGGAATCAGTTGGATTCCATTGCTCACGAGTTGATCCTGGCTTCTCTTCCAGAGTCGCTGATGGAGGAAGCCCTCCAGTTTGACAATGCCAAGGGAGTATGGGATTACCTTGATAGTCTATGTCAAGAAACTGATCAAATGAAACGCAACAAATTGCAGGTTGCAGTGGACAAGTACGAGTCCTTCCAGATGCTGCCTGGAGAAACCATCAAGGAGATGGAGGCGAGATTCAACGCCATCGTCAGCGAGCTAAAGTCACTGGACAGGAAGTCCTCAAATGAAGATCTTAATGCCAAGATCCTGTCCAAGATGCCCAAGGAGGACTGGTTCGTGAAGACCACAGCTCTGAAGGAGAAGGACCTGTCCAAGATGACTCCCAAGGAGTTATTTGCTCAGTTGCAGGCACACGAGTGGGATATCCAGATGGTAAACAAGAATGAGGCCATCCGGAACATGGGATCCCCCAGCATCAAAGCTCAAGACGAAGCTTACTTCGTCAAGAAGGACTTCAAATGGAAGCACAAGAAGCCCTTCCATGCTGACAGATCTGCTGCCCAGCACAACCAGCAGAAAGAGATCCCAGCCACATCGGGATCTAACTCAAAAGACAGCGAGAGCTCTATCGCTGACCTTGAGCATCAGATGAAGAGACTGGCCGTTCTCCTGGAGAAAGCCAAGTCGAAACAGGGAGTATCTCTAAGCTCAACTGACGGAAAATTCGTCAAGAGAGCTCCCCGTGCTTGCTACCAGTGCCAATCCCCTGATCATTTAAAGTTTGAATGTCCACAGGTGGACAAAAATGAGTGGGAAAGGCTAAAGAAGCTCTTTGAAGAGCGCGCCACCAAGGCCGTTGCCAAGGCTATGCTGACCAGGACTGAAGTGCCTGACATACCCGACCATGATGATGGGGAGTATGCGTCAGACGAGGAGTCAGAAGAGGAAGCTCTACTGGCACTCATGGCAGCCTTTGGCGAGGAGTCAGCTGAAGGAAGTGCTGACAGTGAAGAGGCACTTGCAGCTGATGATCAGGTACAATCTTCAGCTTCCCCAATGCATATCATGCCTTCTATCAGTTTAGACGATTCTGAGTCGCGTTGCTCCGACTCAGAAGCTGTCACTATAGACATTCTTCAACAAGAATTTTTAAAATTTTATGAAATAAAGAATGTCTTGGCTGGCGAAAATGCTTCGCTGAAAGATCAAATTTCTGTTTTGACCAAGGAGATTGAAAAATCGAGGTCAATCAGTGAAGAGCTAACCACTTTGAAAAAGACTCACTTTGAGTTGCTCCAAGATTTTCAAATTACAAAAACTGAGCGAGATAATTTTCACAATCTCGTTCTGGAGCAAGAAAATAAAATAAATTTTCTAAATAAAGGCTCAAAAGACTTGGAAGCAGCTCTAAGTCATTGGAGAAAGCCTTCTGATAAGTCCGGGTTGGGATTTACAAAAGAATTGAGCATAAATCAGCCCGAACAAATCAGTACTGGTAAGGGTAAGGGCCAACTAGCAAATGCATCAGCACCAGCTGGTAATGCCAGTCAGTCCCGTGTGGCTGATCAGCATAGGAACCATAAGTCCAGATACATAGGTGAGTCATCAAGACAAAATCCTCAACTGGCAAGATCCTCTGCTGACAGGACGCCAGCATACCCGAAGACACAGACTAAGCCAAAATATTCTAAGGCAAGGAAGTCAGCGTCAGCTGCCAGTGGAATCCGACAGCCAGCACCAGCTGTCCAGAGATTCCACGCCCAACCTTACAAGTATACCAGTTGCCAGCATGCTTACAAGGGATCCAAATCTCAGCGGAATACTGAGAGAAGGATATTTCCCGATAGGAGGAACACCTATCGGAGGCCTGAGCCAAATCAAAACCTTTTCTCAAGGGCTGGGAAGGCTAATCATCGTGGTCCACAATTCCAGAGACCACCAAGGCAACACAAGCGGTCGGAAAGAAATTTCCGACACCCTCGGAGGAAGAATACTTCCAGAGGAACCGCACACACAGCCACACCTTCCAAAAACAAATCCATGCATTATTTTAAAAGGAAGGGAAAGGCCACAAGTGATGTCAGCAAGGGTAACACCGAGCTGAAGATTACTCAAGTCTGGATTCCAAAAGGAATGATCCAGAGATCTAACCCTGCAGGACCCGCTGATGATCGGGGACCTAAATAATTTTATTTTCTTGCAGGAACAGGATCATGCAACACAGCTTCAGAGATCGAGCGAGTGGATCATAGATAGTGGTTGCTCGGCTCATATGACTGGTGAGGAGTTCCTATTTTCTGAGCTCACCAAGGTCAGAGGACCTCCAATTATTTTTGGTGATAATTCCAAGGGCAGAGTTATTAGCAAGGGCTGCATCGAGAAGGATGATGTCAGAATTGTGAATGTATCCCTTGTCACCAATCTGAAGCACAACCTCCTGAGCATCAGTCAGCTGTGCGACAATGGTTATACCATTGTGTTTGACAAATCAGGGTGCCAGATCAAGAATGAAGAGTCTGGCGAGACCAAGCTGAAAGGTGTCAGGAAAGGAGGTCTCTATGTTGTTGACTGGCAAAGCGGGAAGACTGATACATGCTTTGTAGCCACCAGTTCCATGGAAACTAACTGGCTGTGGCACAAAAGGTTAAGTCATCTGAATTTCAAAACTATTAACTATCTGACTAAGCATGATCTTGTAGATGGTCTTCCCAAGGGTGGGTTCAAGAAGGAAGGAATTTGCAAGGCTTGCCAGCAAGGCAAACAAACTAGGAAGTCCTTCAAGAACCAGTCGCCAGTCTGCCCCAGTACTAGTCAGGTACTCGAGTTGTTACACATGGACCTGTTTGGACCAGTAACACCGCAAACCATTGGAGGAAGACGATATTCGCTGGTGGTAGTCGATGACTACTCGCGCTATACCTGGGTAAAGCTTCTCAGAACCAAGGATGAGGTGAAGATCATTCTTCCAGAGTTGATCATCCAAGCTCAGAAACAGAGAGAAGCTGTGGTAAAGCGAATTCGATCAGACAATGGGACTGAATTCTGCAACAGTCTGCTGATGGATTTTTGCGCGGAGGCCGGGATCAAACATGAGAGATCTACTCCAAGGCAACCGCAGCAGAATAGACTGGCAGAACGTAGGAACAGGACGCTGAAATAAGCGGTCCGGTCCATGCTGGCTGAGTCCGGCTTGGGACAGAGTTTCTGGGGAGAAGCGTTGGTGACTGCCTGCTACACTCAGAATAGAAGCGGGATCAACGACAGACTCCAGAAAACTCCCTACGAAGTGTATTTTGGTCGTAAGCGTTCTATAGCTCATCTTCGTGCATTCGGTTCACCATGTTATATCCATAATAATGGGAAGTCGAAGTTAAATGCTTTCTCGCCTAAGGCTGATGAGGGTGTGTTTGTCGGATATGGACATCCCTCTCACAAGGGCTATAGAGTATTTAACAAGACTACCCAGCTTGTGGAAATAACATGCAATGTTGTTTTTGATGAAGCTACTTTAGTGCGCAGGACCTTACGCCAACTGGCTGAAGATGTTCCTGAGGTCGAGGATGTCAGCGACCAATTGGGCAGGAATTCTTCCGATGCTCAACCAACTGGTTCGACTAGACCTATGAATGGATCATCTTCTCAACCAGTTACCTCAGGTGCCCATCAGCAACCTGAGAGGGTCCGTGATGCAAATGACCTTGCTGAGACCTTACACTCAATCTCCCTGAGTGGATCTAGCAAAAATCAAGGGGGAATTCCGACTGGAATCTTTGAGCCAGAAGTCACCGATGAACCAGCTGGAATGGAGGTACCAGCTGATACTGACATCGTTGGTGAAGGTTCGGGAAGTCAGTCAGATAGTGGAGCTGATGAAGAAGTTCCGACTGGTGAAGGTCAACCACCAGTTGCAATTCCAGTTCCAACTGGTGAAGGTCAACCACCAGTTGCAGTTCCAGCTCCGACTGGTGAAAATATGGAAGCACCAGTCGTCAGGACAGAAGAACCTATTTCACAGCCGGCACCAGCAGTCGCTGGTCCTCCCAAATGGCTGAGGGATCACCCATCCGATGCTATTCTCGGTGATCCAGAAGGTTCTGTCCAGACTCGCCACGGCAGTGCGCTCCTAAGTTGTTTTATTTCTCAAATGGAACCTACTTCCATAGGAGTTGCGCTAGAATCTGCTAATTGGATTAATGCCATGCAAGAAGAGCTTGTTGAATTCACTCGCAACAATGTTTGGGACTTGGTGGAGAGATCATCACATCAGTCAGTGATTGGCACCAAGTGGGTCTTCAAGAACAAGCGAGATGAGAATGGCACCGTGGTCAGAAACAAAGCTCGTTTAGTCGCCAAAGGTTACAGGCAATGTGAAGGCATCGACTTCGATGAGACCTTCGCACCAGTTGTAAGAATGGAGGCGATACGGCTGTTCCTTGCTTATGCAGCGTATCACGGCTTCACGGTGTTCCAGATGGACGTGAAGAGCGCCTTCCTGAATGGCGAGCTAAAAGTGGAGGTATATGTCGAGCAACCTCCAGGCTTTGAAGTTGGCACCAAGGTGTACAAGCTAAGAAAGGCCCTGTATGGATTGAAACAGGCGCCCAGGGCTTGGTACGAAACGCTGTCACAATTCCTTATCAGCAATGGATTTCGGAAAGGGAAGATTGATAGGACTCTCTTCCTTCTCAAGGATGGAGGTGACATGCTAATGGTGCAGATCTATGTTGATGACATCATATTCGGATCAAGGAATATATCTCTCTGCGAGAAGTTTTCTCAACTGATGCAGACGTCATTTCAAATGAGTATGATGGGCAAATTAACATACTTCCTAGAACTCCAGGTCCAGCAGTCAGCTGATGGAATTTTTATCAGCCAGCGGAAGTATACGAAGGAGTTAATTCAGAAGTATTGCCCAGAGAAAACTAAGTCCCTCAGAATACCTATGAGCACCAGTTGTCAAATATTTCTTGATGAGCAAGGTGAATCAGTTGATCCTACCATCTACCGAGGAATCATTGGATCACTTCTTTATCTCACAGCCAGCAGACCCGACATTTCGTACTCAGTCGGAGTGTGTGCCAGATTTCAAGCCAATCCGAAAAGGTCACACATGGAAGCTGCAAAGAGGATAGTGAAATATCTGAAGGGGACTGAATCTCTTGGAATATAGTATCCCAGAAATGATGAGCTTACACTCATTGGATATTCAGATTCAGATTTTGCTGGATGCCGTATAGATTGAAAGAGTACCAGTGGTACGTGTCAGTTTCTAGGACACAAGCTAATCAGCTGGTTTAGCAAGAAGCAGCACTCAGTTGCTACTTCTACCACTGAGGCTGAGTATGTTGCCGCTGCCAGTTGCTGTGCTCAAGTTATCTGGATCAAGCAACAACTGGAGGATTATGAAGTGGACACTGGCTGTGTTCCCATCTATTGCGACAACAACAGCGCTATGTGCATCACGAAGAATCCGGTTCACCATTCTAGAACCAAGCACATAGATATTCGACATCACTTCATACGTGATCATGTCGAGAAGAAGGATGTCAGCGTGGACTACATCAGAACTGAAGATCAACTGGCTGACATCTTCACTAAACCCCTTCCAGAAGCAAGATTCAAGGAGTTGTGCATCAAACTCGGTCTTATGGAGATTGATGTGAGCCCCAATGATGAGGAAGAATGAGTCCCAGCTCTCATTCTGTTCTTGATCTTCTGAAGGACGCTGATTACGACTAAGTCCAAGCTCTTAGTTGTTTTTATTTAAGTGGTATCTCAAGATCACTGATGGCTCATACTGGCGGAACTTATCTCTCAAATGTCTAAGGAAATGAGTCCCAGCTCTCATTTCAATTTGCCAGTACAAACCATCAGTTGAAGCGAAATTGGGTCCCAGCTCCCAATTTCAAGCGATGATGAGGAGTGGATTTCTTGAAGAGAAGATTATGCGGAGTGAATTGAGTCCAAGCTCTCAATTCTTTCAATCTTTCAAGTTGTCAGCAGACAACTGGCGAATTTCCTACGACTGATGAAATTGAGTCCCAGCTCTCAATTTATCCAAGTACTCGGGAGCCAGTCGTAAGTACCAGTTGTCAACTGGTAAGGAGGCCATGCTGACAGGGGGAAGTGTTCAACTGGCATATGCTACTGATGACCAGTTATGCCAGCTGTCGCAGAAAAGGCGGGATTGTTCAAATCCGACTAGCGTGTACATCTCTCAGAATTTAATGCGGCATTTAATGCCACATTTAATGTGCACAGTGTCTGCGCAGTCCAACGCTTGGATGCCACCAATCGGCGTGTGCCATGTCAGCTCCACGTCGTGGCGCCCGTCAGCACGACCGCGCACGTCACCACAGGGAACCGGGCCTGCTGATGACCGTCGATCCTCGCTTGCTGAGCGTTGATCCTGGACGTCTGATCCTGCATGGCCCGAGTACAAATACCCGATCACTTCCTTCGGGTTAACCTTTATGTTTCCCTACTTTCAGAACCCTAATATCTTTCAAAATTCTCTCATCTTCCCTTGAGCTTTTCTGAACCTTGAATCTTTCTGAAGTCATGGCATCATCTTCTCAACCTCCAGCTGATAACCCTCCATCTACATCTACATCATCCTCGTCTGGTTCACCAGACCTACCAGTCGCTGAAGCTCATATGCCTACGTATACTGGCATAGTGAAGATCGAAGATATCGATTACACCTATCCGTTCGCCCGATTGGTTCAGTTGAACAGGCCGGCGACCAGGCGACAGCTCTCTAACGCGCAGATTAGGACTGCACAGGTTCAGAAGGAGAAGATTCTGAACGCGAAGCTAGCCCTAAAGCATTGTGGGCCGGAGCTGATGGAGATGGTCGACCACGAGCAGCTCCGCCAGTACTTGACGGCAACACCCGAAACTTTCCATCCACACATGGTAGCCGAGTTCTACGCTCGGGCCGTGATAGCTGACGGCAGGAAGTCTTTCACAACTTCCGTTTTTGGTCACCTGATCACCGTCACCGCCGAATACCTCGCCGATCTGTTCGGGCTGAGGAATGAAGGTATGGAGATAACCTCGTATTATCAGAATAATACAGACGAGTTCAGGAGGAGATGGGCGGAGTGGAAGAAGGCGGAGGTGACTGAGTTCCGTACTGGAATGAGGAAGTCAGAAATGGAAGAATATTGGCAGATGGTATGCGACATTGTGGTGCGCATGCTGCAATGTGAGGTCGGATCGTACGCCGAGCTGAGCCTGCGCAAGTTTTCAGTGATGTGTGCGCTTGTCGACGGGGTTGAGGGCAACTGGGCTGAATTCTTCTTCGGCCGGTTGCTGGAAAATGTAGACAGAAACATCACTGTTCCGACTAACGGCAGGTTTGCTCACGCCGTATCCTTCGGGCTGAGGATCAGCCACATCCTGGAGATGGAATTGGGTGATGGCGTGGATCAGGGGGAACAGCTGGTTGGTTCCGATTTCATACCAGCCACGAAGGTGAAGCTGCCTCGCCCAGATTACAAGAAGCCACGCAGGCTGAAAGGGAAGTCAGCAGTGGACCCTGCTGAGGTCGTTTCTGAGGAGGACTCAGAAGACCTGGGAGAGCAAGCACCAGTTATGGCTCTCCCGTTGACAGCAGAGGCAAGGGCAGAGTTGAAGAGGAAGCTGGAGACGGAGTCTCTCTTCGACACCATGGAAGGCGCGGTGGCTGAGGCGACTGGTATCCACCCACGGGACGTACAACTTGTACCAGTCACCAAGAAGCCATCCCGCAAGAAGCCTAAGACTTCCCAGCACCAGCAGCCATCGTCAGCTGTTACATATGACCCTGAGTCTGGGAAGATCTCCATCCCAGTCAAGAAGTCCATTCTGGGACTGACTGAGGAAGAGACGCTGGAGAAGATGACCCGCAAGCGCAAGAGGGTTATGACCCAGGCTCAGCGGCTGGTGGAACAGGCGAAGAAAAAGAAGGGCGCCTCCATCGTCAAGAAGAAACAGGCCAAGGCGAGGCTCCGGGCTCTGATTGCCAAGCAGAAGAGAGAGGCGGAGTTGGCTGCTCGTGATGAGAGATTCGCCAAGATCAAGGCTGAGCACGACGCCAGGCGTCAGGAGGAAATGGCCAAACAATTGCGCCAGGTGGCCAAGGGCAAGTGGGATGTGCCCGAAACTTCCACAAGTGCGAGGCCACCAGCACCAGCACCATGCGAGTTCTTACCAGAAGACTCCTTTACACGCCTGCTGGTGATGGGCGCTGACGAGGATGTACTATCCCTTGTGGATGAGTACAAACCGGAGGAGGAAACCGCTGAAGTCCCTCCACCCGCGCAAGGGGGTGGTGGAGGTGAAGAAGACCCACTGGCCGCGCAAGGGGGTGCCAGTGGAGGAGAAGAAGTGTGGGCGACCACCCCGGTAAAACTGGCGAGCTTCTCGGATGTCAGTTCTGAATCCGAGGATGCAGAGGAACCAAGGGCTGTGGAGCCAAAGCAGGCGGCAGCTGAGGAGGTGATACATTACTCCATGGTGCAGAGGATGGAGCCAAGGGATCTGTTCCCAGACCTTGATGATAAGGCTCGTCGTCCTGCCAGTCGCCCCCGATCTACAGATGCCTCGACATCAACTTCCGGGCGACCAGCAACATCCTCTACATCACCAGCTAGGCGTGCACGTACTGAAAGGCGACCTTACATGCTCTGCATCCAAGAGCATCAACTGATTGATGAGGATGCCTTCCAGTCGCGAGTGACAGGGGTACACCGGTGGGAGCACCGCGGGGACATGGCGTTTCTAAATTCACGAGTGCCTGAGCCTTCAGCATTCAACATCATCCCCTTCAGCGGACTCCCCCACCAGTCAGTATACGCTTCGAGAATTTTTGACTGGTGTCTGCCCCTGCAGCCAGTGGAATACTACAACTCTACTCTGTATGAGTATGCAGAGAACATCACGGCGGAGGTGGAGAATGCCGTCAATGACGAAATGATATCCAGCTACCGAAGACTCTGGAGGGTGGATCCGGAACTATGTCTGGAGTTCCGGAGGTGGAGGATTTTTGATCGATGCGAGCGCCTGCTGACAGTGGAGAAGCGGGCGGTCCTCTATGCCAGGCTGGGTCTTGGCTACTGGAGAGCGGAGGAGGAGTGGGCTCATGCCTTCATGGGCACTGATCCTGAATGCCCCCAGCAGCTGTCTACAAGGAGGATCAAGCGCCGCTTGCTGAAAATCGCTGAGTATAGGCAGCTGATTGGAAGCTCCGGCCTCCCGCCACTGAAAAAGATCAAGTTACCCTTCCTCCAGTTTCGAGTCACCAGTCGGGGGTACCAGCTGACGTACGCGCTCCGTCGCCTCAAAGTGCTGGTTACCCTCCCGAGGATCCCTCCCTACCATGCTATATTATTCGACATGGCTGCCTGCGCTCTGCTGGTAGATCACTTAGTAGAGGAGGATCCCTCTCGTGGTTGGTGGCTGACCTTTGCCGTCCCTCCTGTTCCTATTGTCTCGGGCGATCTCGTCCCTGATTCCATGGACTGGCAAGTGGTGGAATTCACAGCCCCAACAGTTGTTTCTGAACAAGTCCAGCCAGCTCCAGCAGCAGTGCCAGTGGTGGAATCAGCTGAGGTACCAGCTGTCGAGGTGCCAGTGGTGGAATCAGCTGAGGTACCAGCAGTCGAGGTACCAGCGGAGGAACCAGCTGCAGCAGCAGTACCAGCGGAGGAGCCAGCCCCAATGGACGAATCAGCTGAATCCGAACCAGCAATGGCTCCTTCCGCAACTGATGTACCTTCCTCTTCCCTGGAAGTATCAGCGCAGCCAATCTCCGAGATCCATCCTCCTGTGCAACTCATTGCCTTAATTGATGCCAGGCTGGATCAACG
>JAPKLW010000497.1:58239-75536 GCA_026898455.1 Plectranthus barbatus
AAGTGTTGTCTTTTTAGTGTTGTTGTTCACTATTTTTCTTGTAGTGAATGGGCAGCGGAGAGCGAGTCTCAACAGTAGCCATTGGAGATTTTACTTTATGCTTTGAAAAACAATGTTTTGATTTTGAGAGATATTTTATATGTGCCGATTTTTCAGCGGAACTTAATTCCAGTTTCCAAGTTATTTAATGATGGATTTTTAGTTCTTTTTTATAGTGGAGTTTCTTTCACTGGGAATAACAGTGTTATCTATCATGGTAAACTGATTGACTCTCTCTATATCATTGATTGTATGCATAAATCTTCCGTGAATGTTGCAAACTCATCCAATAATAATAATCATTTAAAGAAAAAGTTTTCTTCCGATGAGGATCAAGCATATCTCTGGCACTTGAGATTAGGTCACATCAATCTAAAGAAGAATTAAAACACTAGCATGTGATGGGCTCTTGGAATCTTTCCAAGTGGTACTGCATCAAGTCTGTGAATCTTGTATAGAGGGAAAGCTGATGACCAGTCCCTTTAATTGTTAGGAAAATATTCCTTGATTTGTATTGTAAATCTCCCTTTAGGATCAAATTGTAAAAGTTTTGTTGAATCAAAGCTTAATTAGTTGGTCGATCATTGCTGAAGTCTAGCATAGTCTAGCAACTCTTTTGTAATGTCCTGTTTAGGAAGTCTATCGAGTTGTAATATATTAGAAGTGCTTGAGAAGATTGCTGAGGGATTCTGCAAATGGAACGAAGAAAATCAGATTCCAAGCAACTTCAAAAATGCTAGAGTCGCCAGCAAACAAAGTGACTGCGAAGGAGTTAGCAGTCAAATGCTGAAAAGAGATGACTGCTAAGGAGATAGCAGACAAAGTGCTAAGAAGAATGATTGCTAAAGTGCTAGCAATCATATGCTGAAAGAAGAGATTGCTAAGAGTATTTTCTCAGTAGTCAACAGAAGAGATCTAGCAGAATGCTAAAGGAGTTAGCATTCACTGTTTACTCAGGAGATTGCTAGAAGCTATAGCAATCAGGAAGTAAGATATCAAGAGATAGCAGAATGCTGAAGGAGTCAGCATTGGCTAGTACTTAGCAGATTGTTAGAAGATCTCAACAACCAAAAAACTTAGCAGATTGCTAGAAGGGCTTAGCAATCAAAAGGCTTAGCAGAATGCTCCCATCATTCTCCGATAGAATGCTAAGCAAGGAGGCATTCAGCAAACACTTGCTAATACTTGTTAAGACGCCCGTTCTGACAAAGGTACAACCATGGATGACAAGCTTTACCGAAGTAGGTAATAAAGCACTGTACACGCCGGAAAGGACGAAAAACAAGTAGCTCTTTTGGACAAGGAGGACTGTTGTGTCTAACGGGTCTGGAGATTCAAAGTTTGAATCTCCAGATATAAAAGAGAAGTCCAAACAGAGAGAAGAACTACTGCTCACACTCGCAAAGACACTTAGTGAAAGAGATACCTTTTACAAAGCAAACAAAGCAAAAGAGAGTAGTCAGTTAAGAACTCCTAAAAGAGAAGAATTCAAAGCTCTCAACAACCGTAGTGTCCCCCTCATTAATATCTGACACTACATTGAAGAGATTCCTTGACTTTGCTCAAGAATCTAATCATTGGGATAACTTCCACCCTAGGAAACATCCAGCAGTCACATCTCTGAAAAGAGATTGACTCCTAGGGGCTGTTGCCAAAACTAGGAATGTTTTGAGGGAACTATAAAGCTTCCATTGCAGTAGAGGTAAGATTTACGAAGGCGCACCCTTGACTTAGCCGCAACTGCCAACTGAGAAGACACAAGTAACGGAGGATAGTCTTGTAGTGGCTGGCTCGAAAGCTTACCACCTGCTATAGGAGATAGGCAATTTCTTGTACTTGACCATATATTTTTAGTGAAATTCTCAGTGTTCGACTGAGGAGTGGACGTAATCTTTAAGGATCGAACTACTATAAATATTGTGTGTTCTTATTGTTTTATTGTTTCTACTGTTTGATTTTAAACCTAGCAACCTCAAGTTGCTAGAGTATATCTCTGAAACAATTTTAACACCTACCTCGAGCTAAGTATTTTGAAAAGAGACTAAGTGCAAGTTAACTCTAATATTTTGTTGCATTTGCTAAGTAGCTTTAGGCCGCTTAACACGACTCTGATCCGGGACAAACAGGCAAGTCAGTCTCGAGCAGAGGATGTGTTGGAATTGATCCACTCTGACTTATGTGGATCGATGTCCACACAAGCTCGTGGAGGTTATGAGTACTTCGTCACATTTATTGACGGTTACTCAAGATTTGGATATGTCTATTTGAATCGCTACAAGTTTGAATGCTTTGAGAAATTCAAAGAGTTTAGGACTGAGGTAGAAAAGAAGCTAGGTAAGACTATCAAGACACTACGATCAGATCGTGGTGGAGAATACCTCAGCAACGAGTTCTTGCAGTACTTGTCAGGCAACGGGATTACATCCCAGTGGACTACACCAGGAACCCCTCAAAAAAATGGTGTAGCGGAAAGAAGAAATATGACTCTTTTTGAAATGGTCAGGTCTATGATGAGTTATGCAAGCTTGCCAATTTCGTTTTGGGGATATGCCTTGGAGACAACGGCCTATTTGCTTAACCTGGTACCTTCTAAATCAATTCCTAAAATGCCTCTGGAACTCTGGTATGGGCAAAAGCCAAGTTTAACCCGAATGAGGGTTTGGGGTAGTCCAGCATATGTGCTGACAAAGGAACCTGATAAGTTAGAAAATAGGTGTAAGCTGATGATGTTTGTAGGATATCCTAGGCAAATGAAAGGTGGTTACTTTTATTGTCCTGAGAATCAGAAAGTGGTTGTCAGTACCAATGCAAGATTTTTGGAGGATGAATATGTAAGAAACCACAGATCCAAGAGTGAAATTATCCTCCACAAGCTTGGAGATAATTAAGCAATTCCATCAGGAATGCCCAGTGTGATGGTAAAACCACCTGTAATAGGTGAGGGAATACCAACACTGCCATCAATGCAAGGTATAGGGCCAATGAGTACTATGCCAACTAGTGACACGGCTCAGATGCCTCGTCGCAGTGGGAGGGTTGTCCACCAACCGGAAAGGTACATGTTCGTGGAAGAGTCTTCTGACTTGATCTTGAATAATGGACTAGATGATACAGACCCCTGGACGTACGATGTGGCAGTATTTGATAAAGATGCGGACAAATGGCTGATCGCCATGAATTTGGAGATAGAATCCATAACGCTATGGATGTATACCAGAAAACTGATTTGCCAAATGGATATCGAGCCATAGGGTGCAAATGGGTATACAAAAGAAAGAAAGGAGTGAATGGTGAAATTACAACTTTCAAAACAAGGTTGGTGGCGAAGTGTTATAGTCAGAAAGAAGGTGTAGACTACGACGAGACCTTCTCACCGGTAGCTATGCTTAAGTCCATTCGAACACTCCTAGCTATAGCAGCACATATGGACATAGAGATCTGGCAGATGGATGTTAAAACAACATTTCTAAACGGATAACTTGAAGAAGGTCGGGACATCTATATGCAACAGACAGATGGTTATGTGAAGAAGGGCGAAGAACATTTGGTCTGGAAGCCCAATAAGTCGTTGTATGGACTTAAGCAAGCTTCACGATCATGGAATATATGTTTTGATGAAGTGATTAAATCTTATGGATTTTCACAGTGTTCAAACGAGAGTTGCGTGTACCGTCTATGTGTCAGCAGAAGTGTAGTGTTCCTTGCACTTTATGTAGATGATATTCTCCTAATTGGCGACAATGTGGAAGTATTGTCGGGCATAAAGGGGTGGTTATCCGAACAGTTTCATATGAAGGACCTTGGGGAGGCAGGATACATCCTAGGGGTAAAAGTATTGCGGGAGCGCAAGAAAAGGATGCTGGCCTTGTCTCAAGCGTCATATGTGGATACTGTGATTGCCCGTTTCAGCATGCAAACTGCTAAGAAAGGTCTGCTACCCTTCAGACATGGCGTACATCTTTCCAAGGATCAGTATCCAGTGAAAAAAGAAGAAAGATGAGATGAGCAACGTGACATATGCATCGGCCGTGGGAAGCCTCATGTATGCAATGCTATGTACATGGTAGCAAGATATCAGTCTAACCCTGGACAGGCGCATTAGACCATGGTAAAGCACATACTCAAATACTTGAAAAGGACTAGAGACTATTTTCTTGTCTATCAGAGTGAGGAGTTGTTCCCTGTGGGTTATACGTATTCGGATTTCCAGGCAGACCAAGACCAAAAGAAGTCCACCTCTGACTATGTGTTTACATTGGGAGGTAGGGCCATATCATGGAGGAGTGCAAAGCAGAAGTGTATTGCTGACTCCACCATGGAAGCAGAATATGTGGAAGCTTCGGAAGCTTTGAAAGAAGTAGTATGGTTTCGAAACATCTTTCTAAAGTTGGACGATTCCCAAGCTACCCAAAACTATCACGGTGTATTGTGATATTTCGGGCACTGTGACTAATTCAAAGGAACCACGAACTGACAGAGCAACAAAATACATTGCGAGGAAGTACAATACGAGAGATCGTAGCAACGGGTGATGTGCATGTAGAGAAGATCGATACAAAGAATAATCTAGCGGATCCATTCACAAAAGCTCTGCCTCAGAAGGTCTACGAGATGCATGTATGTAACCTTGGGTTGAGGGCGAAGATCGTGATCACTGTAAAATTCTACATATTAATTGCAGAACAGTGGAAAATAAATTTATAGAGTACCCTAAGGTTGTCGAACCAAGAGGAATTATATAACGAAATTATTTCATGTACTGGCCATGATCCTAGAATCTATTGTTTAAGTCAATAGAAATCAGGGTTTTGTTTTGAAAAGTAAAGATAGCAATACAGAAAGTTAAAGAGTTTGGGAAATCAAATTAAAGACACAGACTCTAGGGCGAACTATCAATCAAAATACATATCAATTAATTAACTTGCATTGGTGGGAAATCATAACGTACTATAATTCCTTGGTCATACAATTATAGCCCGGGTAACTAACATGTGAATGTATATGCTTTTTCGGCCTCAATAACACAGTACTAATCAACCTTTTAAAACTCCACAGATTAAACCCTACAATTACTATCTTCCCCTAGGATAGATATTCTAATTGTATTCAAACTCATTTTCCTGATATTAATTTTCTCTTTTCAATCCTTCAATTAACAACTACAAACCTAGAATCTATTTTATCTTTCGATCTGATTAATTTTAAATTCTAATAATTCAAACAGGAATTCAAAACCAAGCAATTCAATGTTAATCAATTAAACATGCACTTGATTGATATTCGTTGCCCTAGAATCCGCTAGGGTTTCTAGCCACTCATTTCAGATAGAAAACCAAAACAAACATATTATTAAAGTGCATAAAAAAAATTACAAAAATAAAGGTTCGTGCTGGAAAATAAAGTATGTTGAATGCTTCAAAGGTCCAAGGCGGAATGAATGATAAAAGATGTTATATGATGATAAAGAATGAATAAAACTCGAAATTACTAGCTATTTATAGGAGTGGATGTGTATCCTATCAAGTCTAGGGCTAAAGATATGATAAAATCCGAATAAAATTGAATTTTCACCTGATTTGACCGCGCGTCGATCGATGTGACTCGGCGTTGATCGACGCGCGTGTCTTCACGTAGACCCATTTGCGCGTTCTCACGATTTTAGCCAAAATTTTCACTCCCAAATTCTGATTAACCCGATTCCAGTTGCGTTGGAAAGATAACTCGAAGCTCTATCCATTGCCATACTCCAATAGCCCTAATACCTTGTTTGGAGGAATCCTTCATTCTACTCTTGCATGTTACTGCTTTCAGAACATTTTTCCAGTGAATGTAAGCCTAAATATTGCAAAAATACACCATGACAAGCGTAACACCACATATAATAGACTTATGCATGAATTATATATTTAAAATTAAGAAAACTACATAAAATAATAGAAAATAATATAGATAAGTGAGTGAAATAATGAACTTATCAAACCCCCTAAACTTGAACGTTTGATTGTCCTCAATCAATAGGCAAGAAAGAAATCAAAAGGTCATGTAATTAAAGTGCAATACCTCACAAGATTCATCATAGTCAAGGGTTAGAAATCCACTATCTACAAGCAGTTTGAAAGTGATAGAAAATCCGTTAATAGTGGAAGAATCACGGAAAGTGTTTCACTCAACTCACAAGTGTATAGGATAAAGATGAAAGCACTCAACACATGTATGAATGAATTTTTACCATAAGCATGCAAATTTTCTACTATCTTCACTGCTAGAAAGTGCACACAAGTCTAGAATAAAAAAGAACTTTCAATAGGTTGTAACGTAGGCTTTTTCTGAGGGGTAGGAAAATTTGGCCAAGTGACTAAAAATAAACTGACTAAATTACTCTCAATAAATCTCAACCCACCATCTAACTTCATCCACCTCATCTCCTCATATATATCAACAAAACACAACTCTTTTTTTCTCGCTCATTTTGAATCTCTTGTGCTCTTTTCATAATAATAATTCTTTTTCTTTCATAGAGCTTATGAGAGTTCTAATTATTAATTGAGCTCTTTTTCACACATCTTTTTCACCACTAATTTTGATATTTCTAATCTCGAATCACTTCCAATTCACCCCATATACCACAACTCAAGACACAAGTGAGACAATACTTTCTTATTCTCATAGACAAGGAAAGAAAATTGTAAAGGCTAAAAAATGGCTAACCAGGGAAGATTTTATGTGAAGGAACAATGATTAGGGTATCAGGCTATCAAAGATGGCTTAAGATCATTTTCTAAACTTGTGCACACTATGCAGTCTCGACAAAGAAAATAAGCAAGTTCTAGAGAAATTGAAACACACATGAGAATCTCACATTAAATGAATTTAAGGGTCAAATTCTCCCACAAGGGTTTAAAAATTTCTTCCACAGTTAACTTCAATCCAACTCAATCAGCATGTAAGTATAAATTTCAAACTAACCCTATCATGCGGTATTCTACATTTATAGGCATCTAATCACAATCCCTCTCAATTCAAACTCAGCCCTCAATCAATTCTAATCTCACAATCTCATTCAGGTTATGTCAAAGCTAAAAAATTTCCCACAAAATAGAATAAAATTTAAAAACATGCAAATGCAAAAATTAATTACTGATAGAGAAAATAAAGATAGAATATTCCTCCTTTTGTCCACATCCCCCCAAACTTATTTCCAACTCAAGAGTGGGAAAAGTTTGAGAATCAGACAAAGCGAAGGAATATACCTGGTAGTTGATCTCACACATCAACTTTTTTTTTTTATCCCTGGAGGCTTCGGAACTCGTGCGGCATGAATTTGGGGCATCTGGCACTTTGCATCGACCGATGCAGGATCGCGTTGATCGACATGAAGCCTTCTCGTTGACTCATTTCACGGGTCGAAGTGCATCACGTCGCCAGTCTCGACTTCGATTGCTGCTAGCCGCGTCGATCGAAGTCGAGCACTCCTCATTTTTTTTATGCTGCAAAATAGAGTTAGTGTAGACAAAATTCGAAAATAAAATAAAATAAAAGGAAAATGCAAAAAATAAAAATAAAAAGTTGGAGAATACTAAAAAGGTTGGGTTACCTCCCAACAAGTGCTTTGTTTAAAGTCTTAGCTCGACGATACCTCAGATAAAAACCAGGGAGATCGGGTCCAGACTCTCCGACCTTTGGCATCCACCACGTACACCTTCCGATCTTTGACGATGGTGGTGATCTCGGATTGAGGAGGCTTAGTTGATATTTTTACCCCCTCGTTCCCACGCTCCCACTCTATAGCAACGACTTCTTCTTCCTCGGACTCATCTTCTTCTTCAATGGTGGTGATCCGATTGCACTCCAACTTTCTCTTGATTTGGTTGATCACAAAGGTGATCTTCTCGTCATTGGCCCGGGGTGTGATCTCGCTGCCTCGGCAGTCAGTGAGAGCAGCGCTAGTATCGAGGAATTCACTACCCAAGATCATGGGCATGTTCTCGTCCTCCTTCATGTCATGGACCATGAAGTTTGCTGGGAAGATCAGATGGTCCACTTGAATGAGCACATCTTCCTGAATTCCCTTTGGGCGGGACAAGGACCAGTCCGCCATTTGCAAAGTAATAGTAGTGGGCCTCATCTCTCCGATGTTGAGGCGCTTGTAAATAGAGTATGGCATCAGGTTGATACTGGCCTCATTATCGCACAATACTCGCTGGAACGTGCATCCTCCAATCTCCACCAGAATAGAGAAGCATCCATAGTCGCTTCTCTTGATGGGCACCTACTTTTGCAGTAGCAGGCTGCACTGCTCGTGGATCTTCACACATTCATTTTCCACGAACTATTTTTTTCCACTCATCAGTTTCTCGAGGTACTTCATGTACCCCGGGATCTCCTTCAGTGCCTCGATCAGCGAATTATTTATGTTGACCTTCCTCAAGTCTCCACAAATCTGACGAACTTGGAGTCCTCCTTTTGCTTCGCGAACCTCTGAGGGAATGGCATGGGCGGGAGAGGATCTTCAGAATTTGCCAAAATTTTGCCCAAGCTGGGCCTCGACTTCAACCGATGTTGGGGTACCTCGATTGATGTCAACATCTTCGTGCATCGATCGACACCAGCTGTGTTGATCAAAGTCTAGCCTTCTCCTCTGCTCGAATCTCCTGCAATCTCCTCAACTTCGATCAATGTGGAACGTGCGTCGATCAAAGTCAAGCCTCTAGTGGCGCAATTTTGCACCTCTCAGCTTCAGACTCATCCTGAACCCTCTCGGGACCCTTGTAACTTCTCCCAAATCTTAGTGTGATAGCCTTGCAATCCTTTTGAACCCTTGGGTTCACCTCTGTTGTGCTCGACAGCTGTCCTTGCTTGTGGTGAGACCCAATAGTGTTGGCAATTTGACTGACCTGTGTTTCAACCATCTGCATGTGCTTTCCCATCCGACCGACCTTAGTGTGTACTCCAGTCACTTCCTGCTCCAGCATCCCAAACCGCTGGTCTGAGGCATTGATGAATTTGGCCAACAGATCATCCAAGCTGTCCTTCTTCTTTTCCACCACTTCTCCATTTTGAACTTCAAATCCCGGTGGTGGTAGCTCGGCTGCCTTAGGGTGAGAGTAGGAGAAACCATGGTGGTTCCTCGGCGGATATTGATATCCCCCATTCCTTTGCTGGTGCTGGTAGGGGTATCCCCCTCTATTCAGATAGCTCACCTCCGCAGGAGCTTCGGGTTGCACCTGTGCAACCGCAGTAGTAGAAGCTCCCGCAGACAATTTGTCCAAATCCTCTCTCAGCTTCTCAACCTCAGTTTTGAGAGGATCTTCAATCTCCACTTTATCCACAACCTTAATTAGAGGCCTCCTCGGGTTCACAAATTTTTGAGTGTGGATCGCCATCTTCTTAAAATGCTTCAGTGCTTTCTCTGCAGATTTGCTCATGATGGAACCCCCAGCAGCATTGTCAACGGACTCTTGAGCCCTCTCGTTCATCCCCCGGTAGAAGATGTGAGCCTGCTCTTCTGCATTGACTCCATGACCGGGACAACTCCTGAGCAGTTCATTGAACCTGCTCCATGCTTCAAACAGTGACTCGTCCACCCTCTAATGGAATTGTAGAATCTCCATCTTCCTCTGAATGATGACAGAGGGTGGAAAGAAGTTTAAGAGGAATTTAGCTCTCAGTTCATCTCAAGTCCGGATCCTACTACGGTCATGTCCGGTGAGCGAGGATCGAGCTTGATCACTCAGTGAAAATGGGAACAACCTCAATCGAATCACATCCTGCCTGGCTCTGTTTTGTTTGATGGTGTCGCAAACTTCCAAAAATATCCGCAGGTGTGTATAGGGATCCTCCACAGCTCTACCATCAAACTGGTTCTGCTGAACAATTTGAATTAGATCGGTTTTGAGTTCAAAATTATTGGCAGCGATGCCAATATTGAATCCCTCATTGACGGGCTGCGGCTTGTACTTCCTCCCCATCACGTTCGGATCCTCATCATCCGAATCATCCAGGCTCTGTCTCTCGCATCTGGTGCATGTCCCGAATGAGAGTCAGAGTATCCCCCGCTGTAAACTGTCCATCAGTGTTCTCCAATGGGGGCATATTCGGGTCAACCTCCTGTGGGTTTTGAGCTTCCAGTGGATTCATCTTTTTCTTCTAATTTTTTTCCGGCACGAAGTTCCTATCTCAGGGTTGAAAGCTTCAAGCGGCTTCCCTTGCGACCTAGTGTTCATGCACCACCTGAAAGTGAAAATAGGGAAAAATCAGCTTGGCATCAACCGACACGGGTGGGTGTCGATCGATGCCTGCTAGTTCTCGATGTCAATCAACGTGGGTAGGCATCGATCGAAGTCAAGAAAAAAAATACACACACGCACACGAAATTAAGAATGCAGACTCAATCCAGTAATTCCTAAGATAAACAAGTAATAAAATAATATCTAACAACTCTCCGGCAACGGCGCCAATTTGATCACTGTAAAATTCTACTGATTAATTGCAGAACAGTGGCAAATAAATTTATAGAGTACCCGAAAGTTGTCGAACCAAGAGGAATTGTATAACGAAATTATTTCATGTACTAGCCATGATATTAGAATCTAGAAGATTCCCCGGCAACGGCACCAAAAACGTGACGACGGTGAAATGCAACACTATCTTCACGTTAAATTTTATCAATCCGAGTACTTTTCAATTCGCTCAAGTGAAAACTATTTACTTGTTTGAAGGTTTAATAGCTAGGCTAGACATAGTCGTTGGTTTTGTTTAACTAGGCAAAGTAGAATGTAATCAAGCATACAAGTAACAAAACAATAACAAAACATGTAATCAAACTTCTCAAACCAATTCAATTGAATAACTCGCTTAGGTAGATCAAAATCTCAAGTTTCAACAATAAGAAGATAGTGAGTGTTGATGGAATTTCTATTGTTCCAAGTTGAATCAACTATATTGTAAACAAAATTTAATCCCTAGGAGGTTGAGCAATCGACCCTACACTCGCTAGCCACTTGCTACGGAAAACTAGCGGTAGATGACACTAGGAATTGCAAACAACTACGTTATTAACCCCTAGATCACTCCCAAGTGACCGTCAATTATCGCCCTACGACCTAGCCCCGCACATGGATTAGAACTAAAATTGTAATAATTTACACTTATCACGACGATTCCGCTCGCGTGTTGGCTGGAGCATTCACGTCAACTACCTCTAAGGTTGGCTATTACCTACACCTAAGAGATAAGGAATAGGCTCAAGTGCAATTCAATCCCTCAAAGGAAAGTAAACAAGCAAATTTGATATCAACTCATCACAATATCCATTCTACAACACTCACAATTGAATTTAGTTATTCATAGTTTGAATTGAGTACAAATCAATAAGAGAAATGAGAGAATCCATTACAAAATTTCAAGGTCTAAGTATGATCTCCTTTGGTTGCCTTCCTTGGACTTGATCTACCTTCCTTCTAATTCCTCACCAAATTGGAAGAATTTAGCTTGAATCTACTTGAAATGTGGATGGGGAACGGTTTGGAGATGAATCTAGAGAGAACTCTCGTGATGGTTATTGAAAATCTGACCAAAAGTCCTTTTAAAATGCGAATATCCCCCTTTTATAGATGAGCTCCCAGGACCTCGGATCGCCCGAGACACCCATGGCTCGCCCGAGCAAGCCAGAAACTGCAGAACCACGAAGCCCGCATTGGCTCGGCCAAGCCAGGCTTGGCTCGGCCGAGTGAACCCTCTGAAGAGCCAGCTCGATCGAGCACTGTAGGGTCGGCCGAGCCAAGTCTCTGTCCAATGGCTCGGTCGAGCCTGCCTTGGCTCGGCCGAGAAATTCCTCTGAAATTTGGTTTCTTCACTCCTTTGCTCCGCTCGGTCGATCCAACTTCCTTTTAACCTTCAGCTCAGATGATTTACCTCGAAAACTCATCCAAAAGTGCTATAATATGCTCAAAACCTATCCTACAACATTCGAAACACAAAAACAGGAAAACACGACAAAAGAACAACAAAAACATATGATATGAGGGTAAAATGAATGCAAACATGCACGCTCACACATCGAAATATAGGTCATTTTACACACATATCATAATCCCCCAAACTTGAACCTTTGATTGTCCTTAATCAAAACAAAATAAAGCCGTTAATCTACCTCGTGCAATACCTCATAGCTCATCAAAGTTATCTTAGCATGTTCAAGTAAAACGAGATTATCACCTAACTTTGTAATAAGGATAATGCTAAGGACATGAACCTCTCATCAAAAATGGATACAAGAAACGAAAGCACTCCCTCACGTGTTTAGGGACGATGAGATTCACTCAATCACATGATATCGAATTTGATTTCCATAGGCTTAGATCCATTCTCACCACTATACTACAATGAGTTAGTTTCGAGGATCAAAAAGGTCTTTTCATTGGTTGTAACGTGGCTAACTAAAAGGTAGGTGGTTTTGGGCCAAAGTAACTAAACTTCTCAATTTCCCAAAACCCCCAAACTTATTCTTTTCGAACCACTACAAACCCCGAGGCTTATTCATTCACAACACTTTTTCTTCTTTTTCTCTTTTCTTTTTGACTATCTTTCTTTTTTTATTTTTTTTTATAATCTTTTTTCAATAGCACCATCATTCATTCATTTTGTGGGTGCCTCTCTTTCCAAATACTTGCACCAAAATTTTGTAGGTGCTCATTTTTCTAGGATCAACAACACTCCTTTATTTCATTCTTTCATGCCTCAACATTTTCAACACCACAAATCCAATCAATTCCCAACCCAACTCTCATCACCGTATTCAACCTCATACACTATTTCCCCCCAAATATGGTCCTAATCAATTCAAAGAAAGATCCACCAATTAAGCTCAAACACGGGGGTCAAAGATATGAAAGGCAAAATAATGAATACAACCACCTTATACTCCCGGTGTGAAAGGTAGGACTAAGAATCGATGGCCTAATATCATTTCCTTGTTACACACTCATGCCAATAGATAGAGAATGAATGCAAGTTCTAGATCTCAAACTCTCAATCTTGCCACTCACAATCGGAATAGATATGACAATATCATGGCTTAAATCTCACAGCTTTTTGTCAAGTCCTATGCATTAACCCAACACAAAACTCGGCAATTCAAAAGTTAAACATAAAATATGCTTTGACAACTAGATTCCGCCCTATCATTGGTTGAGATAAACATCAAACTCCACTAAGTAAATCATGATTAAATCTCAAGCCTCATTTGGGTTCATCACACACACACAAGCACACAACAATCCTAACAACAATCTACATGCCATGAAACAATGTAATGCATCTAATTGGTAGAAGGAACGATAGAAAGCGTTACCCGTCGGCACACACGATCAAACCGCTCTCCTTGCCTTATTTGTACCTACTACAAATCAACAAAAACATCACCAAACTATTGAGCATAATCAAGCCAATTAAGCTCTTATTTCCACCAACTTCCACAAACCAATCATCAACAAAAATAGGCAATATCCACTAGCTCCACCATTCAAACCAAACCATTAAACATTCCACAAACCAAACCAAATAGAAAGAATTCAATCTCATGCAAGCTCGCTAATAATCATCAACAAACCCATTCAATTAACATTCAAACATCAAAATATCATCCACATTCAAATATCCAAAGTGAAGGTAGATCAATATCAATCATTATACAACCCAATCGAAGATAGAATAATTATTCAAACAAACTAAACTAAACTAATACAAGATACGATAGGAGAAGAGAGGAGAAGAATGAACCAATGCACCGGCTACCGGCACATCCCCCCAAACATAGTCAAGTGAGACTAAGTTTGCAAAAATGGTGGGCGGTGCATCGTCACTCCTCTCGATCTTGTAGTTTCTCCTAACAAACACAAAACCAACAAACTAAACATTTATTCAAAATCAAATCAACTAAAAGAAACTAAACAAAAGAAAGAAAATTGGTTGGGTTGCCTCCCAACAAGCGCTTCCTTAACGTCGGTAGCTAGACGACCTTATCACATCACCCATTGTCAAAAATCTTGTGTATTTTCAAGATACCTTTCTCCCTTATTCGGCATTTGCTTTGAAGCAATTTGTCAAGAGAGATTTTCCTTGCACCCCTCTCATCCTTCCAAGAAGGATTGCATGTCTGAACAAACTCGACTATAAAAGGTGGTGATTCCTTCTTTGATTTGATCTCCAAGTCCTCATCCAAATGTATCCTACTTATATAAGTCTCGACTTGTTTGGATTTATCTTTGACTCCTTATCACCTCCTTCTCCGATCAAATCACAAGATCCATTAACTAATTCTTCTAGCATCACCTCCTTTTCCTTCTTGTCTATCACTAATAAAGGAAAGTTATGCACCATATCGCCACTTAGACCCCCCGACACAATTACCTCATCATTTTGCTCTTCTTCAACTTGTTCTACCAAGGCCGGGACTTTTTGCAATTCCTCAAGTGAAGGTATCTCAAGAGCACCATTCTTCTTACTTTCAATAACTTGCAACTCCTCCTCGGTGCCTTCATCCTCTTCCTCTTTTTGAGGTAATTCTTTACCTTCTTTCTTTGATTCTTCTCCTTGCAACACCACTATCTTCTCTTCTTTGAGTTCTTCTTGCCAAGGTTTTTCCTCTTGTTTTGTTTCACTCCTTGGCTTGGCAATGATCGATTCGTCCTTCAGAGTGTCCTCAAATATCTCCTCATTCACCTCACATTCCTTGACATCCCTATTTGAACTCTTTAACAACCTAAGTTGTTCTTGCATTAAATCCAATTGGCTTTTCAACCAATCATCTTCACTAGTCTCTTGTACAGATTTCTTTGCACGACATTCTCTTGCATTGTCCGACCATTGGCAATCACCTTCCCACATGTTCTCATACAAAATTCGGAGCGTCCTTCGTGGCCTTTGTCTCTCAATCATTTTGGCCTTCATTTCCTCCATTTGTCTTTGCAAATTATAAACTCTCTCTGTGTTAATTCCACGATGATTCTCCATTTTACACCTACAAGAATCCAACAAATTCAAAGTACAACAAATACAAAAACAAACAACAAATTATTCACACAAACAAAAACACAAACACCTAGCCTACAATCTCCAACAAATCCAATTAAAAAACAAAACAATTCAACTAAACAAACTAGAACAATTAGCAAACAAATATTAGTAACAATATTCACACAAACATTTCCTCAAACACCTAGCATACACTTCTTCAAACTTTCAATAATTTCACAAAACCTACTAGAAGATTCCCCGGCAACGGCGCCAAAAACGTGACGACGGTGAAATGCAACACTATCTTCACGTTAAATTTTATCAATCCGAGTACTTTTCAATTCGCTCAAGTGAAAACTATTTACTTGTTTGAAGGTTTAATAGTTAGGCTAGACATAGTCGTTGGTTTTGTTTAACTAGGCAAAGTAGAATGTAATCAAGCATACAAGTAACAAAATAATAACAAAACATGTAATCAAACTTCTCAAACCAATTCAATTGAATAACTCGCTTAGGTAGATCAAAATCTCAAGTTTCAACAATAAGAAGATAGTGAGTGTTGATGGAATTTCTATTGTTCCAAGTTGAATCAACTATGTTGTAAACCAAATTTAATCCCTAGGAGGTTGAGCAATCGACCCTACACTCGCTAGCCACTTGCTATGAAAAACTAGCGGTAAATGACACTAGGAATTGCAAACAGCTACGTTATTAACCCCTAGATCACTCCCATTCGACCGTCAATTATCGCCCTACGACCTAGCCCCGCACATGGATTAGAACTAAAATCGTAAGAATTTACACTTATCACGACGATTTCGCCCGCGTGTTGGCTGCAGCGTTCACGTCAACTACCTCTAAGGTTTGCTATTACCTACACCTAAGAGATAAGGAATAGTCTCAAGTGCAATTCAATCCCTCAATGGAAAGTAAACAAGCAAATTTGATATCAACTCATCACAATATCCATTCTACAACACTCACAATTGAATTTAGTTCTTCATACCTTGAATTGAGTACAAATCAATAAGAGAAATGAGAGAATCCATTACAAAATTTCAAGGTCTAAGCATGATCTCCTTTGGTTGCCTTCCTTGGACTTGATCTACCTTCCTTCCTTCTAATTCCTCACAAAATTGGAAGAATTTAGCTTGAATCTACTTGAAATGTGGATGGGGAACGGTTTGGAGATGAATCTAGAGAGAACTCTCGTGACGGTTATTGAAAATATGACCAAAAGTCCTTTTAAAATGCGAAAATCCCCCTTTTATAGACGAGCTCCCAGGACCTCGAATCGCCCGAGCCACCCATGGCTCGCCCGAGCAAGCCAGAAACCGAAGAACCACGAAGCCCGCATTGGCTCGGCCGAGCCAGGCTTGGCTCAGCCGAGCAAACCCTCTGAAGAGCCAGCTCGATCGAGCACTGTAGGGTCGGCCGAGCCAAGTGATGCAGCTAAAAGTTCAATCAAATTAAACTCCTAGCTACACAAGAATAAAATTTGTCCAGGTCCTTCTTCCCTTCGCCCGCTAGAATACCGAGATACTATAGCAAAGTCCTATAGCTAGGCAAAATATAATCGTTGAGTAGTTTCTATCAACTAGGCAATCAATTTAAACCTATGCTAACAACATATAACAATAAATGAATTAAACCAACAAACAACATTCAAACAATTCTCTCTACACTTTGGTAAACCAAGACAAGCAAATACTCAAATGAGGTAGATAGGATGTTGAAATAAACGTAGATATAATCCAATTAGGTTAATCATTGATGTAAACAAATTTTAATCCCTAGGAGATTGAGCAATCGACACTACACTCGTTAACCCCTTGTCACGGCGAGCTAACGGTTGATGATGCTAAGACTTGCGAACAATCACGTTATTAAGCCCTAGACCACTCCAAATAGATCGTCAATTATTGCCCTACAACCTAGCACCGCACATGGATTGGAACTAAAATCGTATGAATCTACACTATTCACGACGATTCCGCCCGCGTGTTGGCTGCAGCGTTCACGTCAACTACCTCCTAAGTTGGCTATTACCTACACCTAAGAGGTAAGGAACAAGTTCTAGTGCAATTCAAGCTCTCAAAGGAAAGTAAACAAACAATTATCAAACCTAATCTTCATGCATCCTTGTTCAAATCAACATCCAAATTGAATTAGAACATCATACCTCTCAATTGTAATAATACAAAGTTGAAATCTAATACATCCATTACAATTGATAAGTAGAA
>JAPKLW010000497.1:75546-92571 GCA_026898455.1 Plectranthus barbatus
GGATTTGCTAGGTCTTGATCTACCCCCTTGGATCTTCAATTCTCCTCCTAAGATTGATGATTTAGCTCCTTGATAGGTTTTGGAAGAGATGGAAATGGAATCGTAGAGAGAATTTAGGAGGTGGTTATTTTATGTTATGAAAAAGTTATGAAAATAACTGTTTTTCCCCCTTTTATAATGAGCAAACAGGGCTTCGGATCACGCGGTCGAAGCTGAAAACTGCCAAATGCTGAAAACTGCCAAATGCTGAAAATCACGTTCTGGCTCGGTCGGTCGGTTTGGCTCGACCGATCCAACTCTCTGTTGGCTTGGCTCGGCCGGTCGAGCTCTCTGTCCAGCTTGGCTCAGCCGGTCCTGCTCCGCTCGGCCGGTCGACGCCTCCAAACTCCAAACTCGTGCGATTTTTCTCCAAAACTCCACCAAAAATGCTAGTTTATGCCCAAAACCTATCGTACAACATTCAAAACACAAAAACACGAAAACACATCAAGAACAACAAAAACATATGATATAAGAGTAAAATGGCCGCAAACATGCAATTTCACACATCGAAAAATAGGTCATTTTACGCACATATCACCAAGTCTCTGTCCAACGGCTCGGTCGAGCTTGCCTTGACTATGCCGAGAAATTCCTCTGAAATTTGGTTTCTTCACTCCGTTTCTCCGCTCGGTCGATCCAACTTCCTTTTAACCTTCGGCTCGGACGATTTACCTCCAAAACTCATCCAAAAGTGCTTTAATATGCTCAAAACCTATCCTACAATATTCAAAACACAAAAACACGACAAAAGAGCAACAAAAACATATGATATGAGGGTAAAATGAATGCAAACATGCACGCTCACACATCCAAATATAGGTCATTTTACACACATATCATAATCCCCCAAACTTGAACCTTTGATTGTCCTCAATCAAAACAAAATAAAGTCGATAATCTACCTTGTGCAATACCTTATAGCTCATCAAAGTTATCTTAGCATGTTCAAGTAAAACGAGATTATCACCTAACTTTGTAATAATGTTAATGCTAATGACATGAACCTCTCATCACAAATGGATACAAGAAACGAAAGCACTCCTTCACGTGTTTAGGGACGATGAGATTCACTCAATCACATGATATCGAATTTGATTTCCATAGGCTTGCATCCATTCTCACCACTATACTACAATGAGTTAGTTTCGAGGATCAAAAAGGTCTTTTCATTGGTTATAACGTGGCTAACTAAAAGGTAGGTGGTTTTGGGCCAAAGTAACTAAACTTCTCAATTTCCCAAAACCGCCAAACTAATTCTTTTCAAACCACTACAAACCCCGAGGCTTATTCATTCATAGTACTAATCAACCTTTTAAAACTCCACAAATTAAACTCTACAATTACTATCTTCCCCTAGGACAAATATATTCTAATTGTATTCAAATTCCTTTTCCTATTATTAATTTTCTGTTTTCAGTCCTTCAATTGACAACTATAAACCTAAAATTAATTTTATCTTCCGATCTGTCTAATTCTAAATCCTAATAATTCAAACAGGAATTTAAAACCAAGCGATTCAATGTTAATCAATTAAACATGTATTTGATTGATATTCGTTGCCCTAGTACCCGCTATGGTTTCTAGCCACTCATCACAGATAGTAAACCAAAACAAAACATATTATTAAAGTGCATAAAAGTGACTTAAAAAAATGAAGGATCGTGCTGGAAGATAAAGTATGCTTAATGCTTCAAAGGTCCAAGGCTGAATGAATGATAAAAGATGATATATGATGATAAAGAATGAATAAAACTCGAAATTCCTAGCTATTTATAGGAGTCGATGTGTATCCTATCATGCCTAGGGCTAAAGATATGATAAAATCCAAATAAAATTGAATTTTCTCCAGATTTTCCCGCGCGTCGATCGACGTGACTCGGTGTCGGTCGACGTGCATGTCTTCACATCGACCCGTCTGCACGGTCTCACGATTTTGGCCATAACTTTCACTCCCGAACTCCGATTAACCTTATTCCGGTTGCATTGGAAAGCTAACTCGAAGCTTTTTCCATTTCCATACTCCAATAGCCCAAATCCCTTATGTGGAGGAACCCTGCACGTTACTACTTTCAGAATGGTTTTCGAGTGAATGTAAGCCTAAAAACTGCAAAAACACACCATGACAAGCGTAACACCACAAATAATAGACTCATGCATGAATTATATATATATAATTAAAAAAGATACATAAAATAATAGAAAATAATATATATAAGTGAGTGAAATAATGAACTTATGAGCCAACCACGTAGAATGATTGATGTAATAGCTAGATTAGTTTAAACGTGTTATACTCTGGAAAGCATTTGTATAACGATTTGAGTATAAGTGGGAGATTGATGGATTTATATACTAAAAGCATTATGATTGGTATATTATGTACAAGTTCGATTGGTTAATATACTGGAAATCATAAATGTTATATGTTCATCTCTTGTCTGAATTAACAAACATGTGTCACAAACATGTACTTCTTATATCCATGAACGATATCTGAATGATACACTAAGAGCTTGGACTCAGTATGCATCAATAAATTGAACAACTAATAGCTTGGATTTATTGAATACTCGATATCCCTTGTGAGATGGGTGTCCATATCCAAGGAACACACCTTCATCAGCCTTGGGAGAGAAAGTATTCAACTTTGACTTTCCATTATTGTGAATATAACACGGCGAGCCAAAAGCACGAAGATGAGCTAAGGAAGGCTTACGACCATAATATACTTCATATGGGGTTTTCTGTTGTCTGTCATTGACGGCGCTTCTATTTTGAGTGTAAATGCAGTCTTCAATGCTTCGCCCCAAAATTTCTCATCCAAGCTGGTCTCGGCCAGCATGGTTCAAACTGCTTCTTTTAGTGTTCAAATCTTTGAGTAGAACGCTCATGCCCGATGTCTATTTCCACATGAAAATCTATTAGAGGCCCGTTGCAAAACTCTGTTCCATTGTCAGATCTGATTCTCTTTACTATGATCTCTAGCTGATTCTGTACTCGCATGATCTTCAATTCGTCCTTGGTTCTGAGAAGCTTAATCCATGTGTAGTGCGAGTAGTCATCCACCAAAACTAGTGAACACTTTTTTCCTCCAATGGTTGGGGGAGTTACAGGACCAAACAAGTCCAAATGTATTAACTCCAACACTCGGGTAGTGCTTGGGCTGATTACATTGTTCTTGAAGGATGCCCTTGTTTGCTTTCCTTGCTGATAGGCCTTGCATACTCCTTCCTTCTGGAACACTCCACTTGGTAAACCCTTTACCAAGTCATGCTTAGCCAAATAGTTGATTGTTTAGAAGTTTATATGGCTGAATCTCTTGTGCCACAACAAGTTAATGGATTTATATACTGAAAGCATTATGATTGGTATATTATGTACAAGGTCGATTGGTTAATATACTGGGAATCATAAATGTTGCATGTTCATCTCCTGTCTAAATTAGCAAACATGTCTCGCAAATGCTCGTATCCTCTTTTGTTGTTGATAGGGAGATCATACAATGTGTAGCAGATCACGAAAGATCGTATGGATCGTCTGACATATAGAGTTATAAATGGTTATCACAGTTCAACCAGTTACAGGATAAACTGTCAGTGTAGGCTGCAGCATACACAATAATAAACATCTTATCTTGGATGGCTTGGTATGCTGGTGTGGGGCACGCATTGATAAGGACCTAAGTTGAGATCGATTCTTTTATTAGACTTTAAAAAAATCTTGATATTTATGGCTTGATGAGATCTTAAACCTAAATGAAGGTACATAAGTATACACGAATTGTGTATCTTTTTGAGTTGTAGTGAAAGGCTCTAGTTGAGCTTGTATATCTTTATCTTGGGTGATAGCAGTTTGTGTATGACTGTCTGGTACTAGAACTAGGTAACCACATCAAATATAGTACATTCCCTGAGTAGCTCAAAAGGTTCGTTATGCTAAAGTCCTGCAGGCTGATTAAGTTCAAGCATAAGTGAAAATGTTTGAGTGGATTGACTCAGGAATATAAGATGTTAATTAATTAAATGGCTTGTCAGAGCCAAAATTAGTTAACGAATGTCTGTAACCTTAAATGTGGGGATATACCGAGCCCATGCAACCCATACCTCAAAACATGGTAGCAAATAGGTAGGACAATATTTATTCTCTGGAGGAATGAATCAATATTAATTAATTAACTAATTATATTCTGGGTTGAATATGGGAATTAATTAATTGATAGGCCTTACTTGCTATATGCATTCTAGTCCTTGGTCTGGCCCATTAAAACTCAGGCCCAATAGAAGTGCAAAATTTCCTATAAATAGGCTCCAGTTTCTTAGATCTCCACACACCACAATATCATAAGCTGCAACACAACAAAGCAGGATTTGGGAGCTGTGTGTGATCGACTAAGATCTAAAAATGAGGAGAAAATTTTGCTTCTCAATTGGGCAAGGAATCCGAAGGGAATCTTCAATGGATATTCGGATTGGAGTTGGGATACAGATCAGAAGATCAGAAAAAGAGGATCTTGTTCTTTCTTCCCTCTCTCTCTTGTTTTTGAAATTAAATGATTTAATTCCTCAATCTGTTAGGAATAAATCTTGGTGCGCGGGAAAAAGTATTTAGGATCAAATCTCTGCGCACGTTCTTCAGGTTTCTACAATCCAGGTATTTCATAAAACCGTCTTATGCATAATCAATAGGAGCATGCTAGGGTTAATCATAGGAATAGTAATTTATTTTTGATATTCCAATTAACGATCTGGGCTAATGGATTAATTGATTCAATTCACAAATCCCTTCACAAGTTTGATTCAGTCATACTGGTGGCAATAAAGCATGAACCAGTCTGCCCACTCAGCCAATCTACTACATAGAGTCCACCTTTGCGAACTCCCCTCAGCTTTATGTCTCCAATATCCTTATCCTTGATCTGACACTCAAATTCCTCAAAAGAGACAACATATCCATTTTTGCTGAGATGTTTGACGTTGAGTAAGTTGTGCTTCAGATTGGTGATGAGAGATATATTTATTATTTTCAGCCCATTCTTCTCGATGCATCCTCTTCCAATTACTCTTCATTTGGATTTGTCACCAAACAGCACTGGTGGTCCTCGTATCATATTGAGCTCTGAAAAGAATTCCCTAATTCCTATCATATGAGCTGAGCATCCGGTGTCAAGGATCTATTCACTTTTCTCCTTTGGTACCTGTTCCTCTATTCACAAAAACTAAGCATTTATGTCCCCGAGTCTCTGCGGGTCCTACAAGATTAGTTCCTGTGATCATCCCTTTAGGGATCCACGCTTTTGTGATTCTGATAACAGATCTGAGTTTGTTGTTGTCAATAACAAAAACCCTTCCATTTCTTCTGAAATAATGCATGTTTTTTTATTGGGATTGTTTGGTTATGTGTGGAGTTCTCTTGAGATTATGCTTCTTTTGAGAACCTCAGAAACTATGTTCCGGATGTGAGTACTTTGGTGGAAACTTGTTGTACAAGTGTGAACCACCTCGTTTAGCCTTCATAGCCTTTCAATGAAAGTCATGATTTAGCTCTATCCTCAAGTAGGTGTTCCCCCTACTTGGCATATTCCTCCTCTCAAGATGTGCTTGAGATTTGGTTCCCCGAATGGTATACTGACCGGGTTGGGTATTTGGTTTTCTCACAGAATGTACTGTCTACTTGGTTGAACTAGTCAAGGGAGTTGACTTCCTAGTAGTAGGAACGTACTGCTTGGTCAACTTCTGAGGTCATACTGACTTCATGTCATTATGAGATTTTTCCAGCATAGGTTCTTGCTGTATGACCACTACCTTCCAAACTACTTCTGATCCTGTACCCACTACCATGCTTACTCTCTTCTAACATCAGATTGAGGAGATCAAAACTTGTCTGGATGAGAAAGATAGAAAAGAAGTCGAAACCTCAGAGTCCCTTTCCTCCATCAAATCTATGGTGTCCAAATTGGTTGAAATTGTCAAAAATGGGGAGGAGGACATGTTGAAAGAAGAGGAAGAACAGAGGATGAAAGAAGAAAGAGAGGAAGAAGAAAGATTGAGAAGGGAAGAAGCTGAAGAGAAAAGGAGACAGGATCAGTTCAACTTACATACTGATTTGGTTGGAAAATTATCTGGATCTTCATCGTCTACATCTGATCCTCCTCCTCCATAGTTCCCTCTGGTACTGAGTTTTTGGTGCTTAGCCTTTTTTAAATGTAGTTTTCCTACTTTCATTGTACATGTAATCTTCTTACTCATTAATGAAAGTTTGGAAACTAACCTTTAGACAATCACTCATTCTCTCTCTCTCTCTCTCTCTCTCTCTCTCTCTCTCTCTCTCTCTCTTCCTTATAAGTTTTTAACCTAGCTGAACTCACTTTTCCAAGTGTGAGCATCAAACTTACTTTTTCGCTTTATTGGTTTTAATCGAGAAATGTCTCTCCAATTAAGGGGGAAGATCAAATAGAGTAGGTCAGAATAAGGACTCGTGTGCTTGAGTAGTGTATTTGTAAACTCGGTACACCATGTTTCATTTTCTTTCTGACCTTAGTAAGTTGTTTTGACAATATCAAAAAGGGGGAAATTGTTAGAAACTAAGTTTTAGTTTCTCTCTTAATTTGATATTTTGATATGTCAAAACTTACTTTAGTACTAAGTTTCTAGAGTCTTGAATGTAATCCATGTGTAGGATTATTTGTGTTGTAATAGACTAGAAACTTAGGTGCTGAAGACCGAGCGAAGAAGTTGCTCGAGATTTTGAAAAAGAAGTGTTTGTGCTTGAAACTTAGTTTCACTAAGTATGGCTATGGCCTCTACTGACCTTGGGAAGTCAGTATAGAGGTTACCATACTGACTTTATGAAGTCAGTATAAGAGATGCCCTAATTGACATCAGAATGTCTGTATGAAGGTTTTATTTCAAAAGCACAAAGAACACAAGGAAAATCGAAGTCAGACTTAAAGGCGAATATATGCTAAGTAAAAGTTAGTATGAGAAAGTCTCATACTTGGATTCCTAGGACTGAAGCTTAGTCTGACAAGCGCAAGTAGGAAGTACAATGCAAGGACAACTTTTCAGAGCAGAGCAGACATATGAAGAATGGCTGTGATTGGATGGATCAATCTATGTCTCTAACGAGACTTGAATTATGTGTCTAACGGGCATAATTCAAAGTGTCGACCAAGGCTAGCTATAAATAGTTCAACATTTCGAATGAAGAATATACAAGAATCACGTGAAAAGCTAAGCCGACACTCTGCCAATCCTTTTACTCAAAGCTCTCTGAAATTCAGTGTGCTTAACACGAGACTTGAGTTTCCAACTCAAGTTAATCATTATGTGCTAGTTGTTTAAAGCACGAGGCTAAAGCTTAAAGCTGAAGCTATACTTTGGTGAATATAACTTTCCTAAATTATATTCATAGCATTCATTATTCTAGTCTGGGATTTTGATTCTTACAGGCATTTTCCAACCAAGCTTAGTTCTGGGAAGAACGAGGAAACATCCAACCAACCAGGAAGAAGGCTGCGGGTGTGTCCTCACTTCGACTTGAAGAAGTGTCAGTCTACAAGAACTTCCTAGGCGAGTGACGTGAGCAGACCAAAGGACAGAGGTTTTCGATAGGCTGATCATAGATAGTAAGGAAGCTTGTAACCTGAAACTTAGTGGATTCCTGATTAAGTTCGGAAGACTGGATGTAGGATATTAAGTCCGAACCACTATAATATCTTGTGTCATTTTACTTGCTTATTTTAAATTTTTCTACTTTGATCACTGCAAAATTCGCAGATTAATTGCAGATACAGTGGCAAGTAAATTTATAAAGTACCCAAAGGTAGTCGAAATCATAGGAATTTTGCAACAAAATTATCGCATATACTAACTATAGGTCTAAGACTTATTTTATGAATAAATCAGAAATTGGGTTTTTGTTTTGGAAAATAAATATAACAATGTAGAAATTGGGTTTGAATAAAGAACACAGATCCTAGGGCAAATAATCAATCAGAATACATGCTACTATCATTAATCAACTCATCATGGTGGGAAATCGAATATAATATTAAAATTCCTTGGTTGGGCAATTTTAACTTATGTTACTATCATGTGACTGTTTGTGCTTCGTATGCCTCAAGAACACAATAATAATCAACCCCAATAAACACATATTTAATTTCCTATAGTTAATTATCTTCCTTTTGAAACTGAAAATCAATTATATTCAATTCCTCTTCCTGTTATTAATTTTCTCCTCTCGGTCTTTAATTAACAACTATGAATAGAATTAATTTCATCTCTCGATCCATCATCAATCCTAAATTCTATCAATTAAATCAGGAATTGAAACCATGTATTTTGAGTTGATTAATCTAGAATGCAAACATGATTAATTATACATAGCCCTAGAACATGCTAAGGTTTCTAGCCACTAATGATGGATAGAAACACAAGAAAAACATATTTTTAAATTGCATAATAAAAACTTACAATAAAAAATAAAGGTTGTTCTAGTCTTCAATCTCCAAAAACCTGAATAAAAACTGAATAATAACTAGAATAATGGTTGAATATCCAATAATCAAGCTGAATCCCCTTCAAACATCGAGCTATATTCGTATTTATAGAGGTAGATGTGTATAATTTGGGATCTAGGGCTAAAAATATGATTTAACCATAAAAATCACAAAAATTCCTTTTTAGGTCCGCAACGGTCATTATGGAGCTTACGTCGGTCGATGTGGATCACCTAGCATCGGTCGACATGGCCTTCACGTCGGTCGAAACAGAGACATTTTTTCCCCCTTTCGACCCTTCTGCGCTGACTCACGGTTTTGGCCATAACGTTAGCTCCAAAACTCTGATTGACCCGATTCCAGTTGCATTGGAAAGCTAATTCAAATATCTTTCTACTTCCATGCTCCATTAGCTAAAATTCCATGCATGGTCAAGTGACTAAAATTCATACATATGGTCAAGTGACAAAAATTCATCAAGCTGGCCGACTCAACAAAATATAACCACTCTCTAGCATCATCACCTTATCTCCTCAAATACATCAATAAACTCATCAATTTTTTTCTTTCAATTTTTTTCTTTTTCTAGCTCTTTTGAATCTCTTATACCCTTTCAATAGTTTGCACACATATTTGTTTTTTTTCTAAGGGCTTATGAAAATTCTAATTTCTTTTGAGCCATTTTAACACTAAATTCTTGCATCAACCACTAATTTATCATTTTTTAGCTCCATTTCACATCAATCTACCCCATACAAACCTCAACTCTAGACACGAGTGAAACCAGCACATTCTTAAGCTCATAGACAAGGAAAGAATTGTAAAGGCTCAATGTGGCTAACTAGGGAGAATTTAAATGTAAAGGGACATTGTTTAGGATATTGGGTTAACAAAAAATGGCCTAATATCATCTCCTAAACTTATGCACGCTATGCAGTCTCAAAACAGAAAATAAGAAAGTTCTAGAGAAATAAAAACATACATGAGAATCTCACATCAAACGAACATATCTCACACAAGGGTTTAAATTTTCTCTACAGTCAACATCAATCAACTCAATCATCATGCAAGTGTAAGTTTCAAATTAATCATATCATGAAGTATTCTACTTTCATAGGCAATTAACCACATACACAATTAATTCAAACTCAACCATTAATTATATCTCACATTCTCATTCAAGTTGCATCAAAACTAAAAAATATTCTCACAAAATATCATAAATTAAAATTCTAGGCAGAAATTTAATTGCAGAAAGCAAAATAAATAAAAGATAGAATGTTCCATCTCTTGCCCGCATCCCCCAAACTTATTTCGAAGTCAGAGAGTAGAAAAAGTTTGAAAATTAGACAAGAGAGAGAACGGTACTTGGTAGTTGATCTCAAACATTTACTTTTTATCCCGGAACCTTCAGAAATTGTGCAGCGTGAGATTTTAGGCTGCTGGCACTCCGTATTGACCGATGCGTGTCTGCGTCGGTTGATGTGGAGCCTTCTCATCGACACTCCTTCACGTCGAAGTGCTTCACATCGAGTACTCTGTGTCGACCAATGCTAGGCCTGCGTCAGTCGAAACAGAGCACAGTTCCAGTTTTTTTAAAAAGTAATTAAAACATGATTGAAACAAACTTAAAAAATGGAAATAACAAGAAATTTGAAAAGAAAACAAGTAAACATTGGGTTGCCTCCCAACAAGTGTTTGATTTAACGTCATGGCTCGACGATACCTCATATCACCATGACCACGAGGGTTGGGTCCAAACTGTTCATCCCTTGGCAACCACCATGTACACTTTGTGGTCTTGAATGACAATAGTGAGCTCAGAAAGAGATGGCTTAGTTGACAATTTCACCAATCCATTTCCTCGCTCCCCTTGAATGGCAACTCTCTCTTCATTTTCTTCCTCGGTGTCTTCCATTTCATCTTCAGAACCTTCAAATGAGGTGATCCAGTTGCACTCAGACTGCTGCCAGCTTTTGTGATCACAAAGGTGATATTTTCATCATTGGCACGAAGTGTGATCTCTCCTCCTCGACAGTCAATCAATGCAGCACTGGTGTCCTAAAATTCTCGTCCCAAGATTAGGGGCATATTGCAGTCCTCCTTCATGTCAAGCACTAAAAATTTGTAGGAAATATTAGATGACCCACACGAATGAGAACATCCTCAAGTATACCTTTAGGGTGAGACACAGATCGGTCTGCCATTTGCAGAGTAATTGTATTCGGCCTCAGTTCTCCAATGTTGAGGCACTTGAAGATAGAATATGGCATGAGATTGATGTTGGCGCCAGTGTCGCACAGCACCCTTTGGAACTCCATCCCCCCAATCTCGACTGGAATCGAGAAACAACCTGGATCACTCCTCTTGATTAGCACTTGCTTTTGAAGTAGCAAGTTGCACAGCTCATGTAACTTCATAGTTGAGTTCTCCACGAACTGCTTCTTCCCGCTCATCAACTTTTGGAGGTACTTTATGTAAAACTCGGGATCTCCCTCGAGGCTTCAATAAGTGGTAAGTTGATACTCACCTTCTTCAGATTCACCACAAACCTTGAAAATTTTGAGTCTACTTTTTTTTAGGCAAATATTTGAGGAATGGGCATCGGAGGAATATGATAATCTTTTTTAGCCGAAGATTTGCCCTGAACAACCCTTTGTGTCAACCGATTTGTAGCAATCTCGGACAACGTGCTTGCTGGACTCTGTATCGACCAACGTGAAGTTGTGTCGGTCAACGTGACTGTACTGCACGTCTTTTCTCCTTGTCGACCCTCTACATTGACCAATTCGGGATGTGCGTCGGTCGAAACAAAAGCATCCCACATGGGATTCTCCTCTTTTTCTTCCCGAAACTTGTCCAAAATTATCCCGGGACCTTTATAGATCATCGGACCTCAAAGTAATTGCCTTGCACTCTTTTTTATTCTTCGGATTCACTTCCGTCGTGCTCGAAAGTTGCCCTTGCTTGTGCTGGACTCCAATGGTGTTGGCAAGCTGGCTGACTTAAATTTCAATCATCTTAACATGTTTGCCAACTCGATCGATCTTGGTGTGCACTCTAGCCACTCCTTGCTCAATCTTTCCCACTCTATTCAGAATGAATTTAGCCAACACATCATCTAAGCTCTCCTTCTTCTTCTCGGTGACTTCTCCACCCCCGGATTGGCATAAGAAAAATTAGTGTGCTGCTTTGGATGGTAATGCTGGTAGCCACTACCTCGTTGCTAATTCTGAAATTAGTTTTGATAGCCTCCTCGGTTCATGAAATTGACATCGGCAATGGGTTCAACCCGTGCAGCAGTAACAACAGAAATATTAGAGGTTAGTTTCTCCATCTCCCCCTTGAGCTTTTCAATCTCCTTCTTGAGAGTGTCATCAGGTTCCTTATTATCGATTGCCTTGACTTAGGACCTCCTCAGATTTGCCCACTTCTGAGTGTGCATGGCCATCTTCTTGAACAAGCTGAGGGCCTTGTCTGCATATTTGCTCATCACGGAGCCACCAACTGCATTGTCAACGGACTCTTGAGTCCTCTCATTCATCCCCCTGTAGATGTGTGCCTGCTCCTCAGTATTAACTCCATGTCCAGGGCAGCTCCTCAACAAATCATTGAACCTGCTCCATGCCTTGAACAGGGACTCATCAATCTTTTGGTGGAACTGTAGGATTTCCATTTTTTCTGAATAATCATAGACGGCAGGAAGTAGGTAGAGAGAAATTCTGCTCGGAGATTAGCCCAAGACTCGATACTACTGCAATCCAGGGTCGTAAACCACGTCTGAGGTTGATCCCAAAGAGAGAAGGGAAACAATCGCAGACGGATCACGTCCTGAGTAACTCATTTTTGCTTGACAGTCTCACACACCTCCACAAACATCCTGAGGTGAGTGTAAGGGTCCTCTACAGCTCGGCCACCAAATTTGTTCTGCTGAACCATCCGAATAAGGCCGGTTTCGAGTTCTAAGTTATTGTCATTGATACCTATAACAAATCCCTCATTACCGGGTTGTGGTCTGTACCTCCTAGACATGGCATTGGGATCCTCATCCTCAGAGTCCTCTATAAGTCTTTTGTCTCTTTATTGCTCTATTTGTCTCCTTGCAGCCTCAGCTCTATCTACTTCTCTTTCCAACATCAGCTGCTTGACCAATACCCGCATCTGATTCATCTCTTGGACCATCAGTAGGGCACTCCTTGTTGTGATTTGGGTGTTCGGGTCCTCCAAAGGTGGTATGGCTGGGTCATGCTCCTCATTCTGATTGTGCAGTGGATCCATCTCCATGATTTTGCTATTTTTCTTTTTGTTGTGCCTTCTTCTGATTGTTCCCTCAATCTCAAGGTCAAAAACTTCGAGTGGTTTCCCTTAACGTGTTCATGAAAAATCCTAAGAAAACAGACAAAAAATGAAAAAATCAATCTACGTCGACCGAAACGGAAGGTGTGTCGATTGACGTGAAACAATTTTTTGTGTCGACTGACATGGCACGTGCGTCGGTCGAAACAGACAGCAAAAAGCAATACCAACTGATGCACACGACAGAGTTTAAATAAAATAAAATAAAAACTCAATCTAATCAATCTTTAAACAAATTAGTAATAAGATAGAATCTAACAATTCCCCGGCGATCACGCCAATTTGATCACTGCAAAATTCGCAAATTAATTGCAAATACAGTGGTAAATAAATTTATAAAGTACACAAAGATAGTCAAACCCAGAGGAATTGTGCAACGAAATTATCACATATACTAACTATAGTTCTAAGACTTATTGTTTGAATAAATCGGAAATTGGGTTTTTGTTTTGGAAAATTAATATAACAATGCAGAAATTTAAAGGGTTTGAATAAAGAACACAGATCCTAAGGAAAATAATCAATCAGAATACATGCTAAATTAATCAATTCGTCATGGTGGGAAATCGAATATGGTATTAAAATTCCTTGGTTGGGCACTTTTAACTTAGGTTACTATCATGTGACTGTTTATGCTTGGTAGGCCTCAAGAACACAATAATAATCAACCCCAATAAACACATATTTAATTCCCTATAGTTAATTATCTTCCTTTTGAGACATAAAACCAATTATATTCAATTCCTCTTCTTGTTATTAATTTTCTCCTCTCGGTCTTCAATTAACAACTATGAATATATAATCAATTTCATCTCTCGATCCATCATCAATCCTAAATTCTATCAATTAAATCAGGAATTGAAACCATGTAATTTAAGTTGATTAATCTAACATGCAAACATGATTAATTATACATAGCCCTAGAACTCGCTAGGGTTTCTAGCCACTCATGATGGAAAGAAACATATTATATATTAAATTGCATAATAAAAACATACAATAAAAAATAAAGGTTGTTCAAGTCTTCAATCTCCAAAAACATGAATAAAAACTGAATAATAACTAGAATAATGGCTAAATGTCTAATAATCAAGTTGAATCCCCTCTAAACATCGAGCTATATGGGTTTTTATAGAGATAGATGTGTATGATTTAGGATCTAGGGTAAAAATATGATTTAACCATAAAAATCACAAAAAAATTCCTTTTTTTGGGTCTGTGTTGGTCATAATAGAGCTTGTTTTAGTCGACGTGGATCACCTTGCATCGGTCGACATGGCCTCCACGTCGGTCGAAATAGAGACCTATTTTCCCCCTTTCGATCCTTCTATGCAGTCTCATGGTTTTGGCCATAACAATTGCTCCCGAACTTCGATTGACCCAATTCCAGTTGCATTGGAAAGCTAATTCAAAGATCTTTCTATTTACATGGTCCATTAGCTCAAATTCCATGCATTGAATAAGTCGTGACTGTTTTTTTGAACATCAACTGCTTTCGGTATGGGTTTCCAATGAATTTGGCCTAAAACCTGTAAAAACACACCATGACAAGAATAATACCCTCTAAAACATACTCATGCTAGAAGTATGGAAATAAACTCGATAAAACAAAATAAAATACTAGAAAACAATAAAGATAAGTGAATCAAATTACGAGCTTATCATACATAAGTTTATCAAGCTCACTTTGAAACCTTCAATACTTAGCCAAGTATTGAAGCAAATATCTCGAAACTTACTTTATAACATTTTGAGCTAAACTTACTTTCATAACCTGAAACTGAATTCCAATCCGTTTTGGAGAACAAGCGCAAGCTAAACTTACTTCCGCGACATATTACACACTCTAATATCGAGACCAACAAAACTGTATTAGCATCTTCTATTTCAGAACTCAATTTCTAATTGACATCCTTGATTTCACGAGTATGAAGTTTTAGTTCTTTCAAGGTCCTGCGCACTAGAATAGACTCAACAAAGTCAACATTACATATTATCTTCACAAGTCTCGTAGTCTTATTGAGTACACTATATAACTTGTAAAAAGGATGTCCATAACCCATGAACACCCCTTCATCAGCTTTGGACTGAAGATATTCAGTTTTGAATTTTCGTTATTTTGGACATAACATGGTGAACCAAATGCACGAAGATGAGCTATAGATGACTTACGATCATTGTAGACCTCCTAGGGAGTTTTGTGATGACGATTGTTGATAACACTTCTATTTAGAGCATAACATGTCATCATCAAGGCTTCTCCCCAGTATCCTTCGCTTAAGCTTGCTTCAGTGAGCATGGTCCTTACTATTTCTTTGAGTAAACGATTTCTTCTCTCAGCAAGGCCATTTTGTTGAGGAGTCCTCGGAGCTGACTTTTCGTGGGAAATTCTAGCATCTGCACATAAATTGATCAAGGGTCCATTGCAGAACTCAGTTCCGTTGACAGACTTTATCCTCTTCACGGTCACTCTCTTGTTATTTTGCACCGGCAAAATCAGTTCTAGAAGCTGGAGCTTGACCTCGTCCTTCGCCTTCATGAGGCTCACCCAAGTATACCTCGAGTAGTCATCGACAACTATAAGAGTAAATATCTTTCTCCGATGGTGGGTGGCTTGACTCGTCTGAATAGATCCATGTGCATCAGCTCCAAAATCCGGTTTGTGCTCGTTGTTATAGGACGACTTTTGAATGAAGCTTTCCCCATCTTACACGCTCTATAGACACCGTCCTTCTTGAATCCAGTTTGTGGAAGTCCTTCCACTAGCTTGTTCTTGGCAAGGTGTCTGGTTGACTGAAAAATTGAGGTGGTTCAATCTTTTGTGTCATAGCCAATTAGTGCCTTCTTGAGATGAGCTTGTTGCGACAATGCAGGTGTCAGCTTGACCGCTCTCCCAATCCACAATATAGAAACTCCCTTTTCTGATTCCTTTCAGTATGATCTTTTTGGAGTCTTTATCTTTGATCAGGCACTCAGCTTCGACAAAGGTCACCGCTTATTCACTTTGGATAAGCTGACTAATACTCAACAAGTTGTAGTTGAGGTTGGTGACCAATGATACATTCTTAATGGTTATATCATTGTATTCAACACATCCCTTGCCTATGACTTTCCCCTTTGAATCATCACAAAATACTACATGGGGTCCTTGATAAGCTCGTTTTTCTACTCTCTTATCGCATTGTTTTTCTTTTCTTTTATGCATTTTAGTACGTTTTCTTGAATAAACTGAGCATGAGTGTATATTAGAGGGTAGTATGCTTGCCATGGTAAGATTTTGCAGGTTTTAGGCCAAATCCAATGGAGAACCCGTACCGAAAGCAGCAGATGTTCAAAGAAACAGTCACTGATTCTTCCACCGATGTAATCTGAGCTAATGGAGCATTTCATTTGAAAGATCTTTGAGTTAGCTTTCCAACGCAACTGGAATCGGATCAATCGGAGTTCGAATACGAAAGTTATTGCCAAAACCGTGAGACTGCGCAGAAGGGTCGGAAGTGGAGGAAACGTCTCTGTTTCGACCGAAATGAAGCCATCTCGGTCGAACCAAATTCTCCATCTCGGCCGTGGCAAGGGCCATCTCGGCCGAGACAGACTATTTTGGCGAGATTTTGCGGGATTTTCACATATTTTGGGCGAGAATTGCTTGGGGACTAAGATATACATCAATTTGGAAGCAATAAATCATACCTTTTGAAGATAGGCATCCAAGGCCTCAACCCTACTACTATATAAACTCTTCAATAGCTCAGAATTATTAGCAGCCCCTTTAGTTTTGAAAAAGCTTCTTTTTAGTTTTTAGCTTTTAAATCCTTTAATCTTCTTCCCCCTTTACAGTTTTTACACCTTTATTTTTCTGTTTTCTTTAGAATTCCTCTTTACTTTTTGTTGAACCTTTACTTTTTAATGCAATCTTTATGTTTCCCAGCAATGTTTATCTTTAATATGTTAGGCTAGAACCCTAAACAGGTTCTAGGGTTTCTCCATCTGTGATGCTTGTTTAGATTTATTTATTCAAACCCTTGTATTGGTTTAAACTCTTAGATTTTATTTCAAATCTATTTTCAATTGAAGGATCGAGAGATGAAAATTGGAATAGGTTTTAGTTATTGATTGAAGGACCGAAA
>JAPKLW010000497.1:92581-117493 GCA_026898455.1 Plectranthus barbatus
CGGTGGAAGCTGACTACATCAACCGGGGAGCTAGCAGTTCATCTGGAGCCGCGAATTCTGAGGTAAACTATATTGGGGGTGGTTATCACAATAACTACCGAGGTAATCAGGGGTATCACTATAACCATGGGCGATCTCACCTTGGTTTTTCTTATGCTAACCCCATTGCTGCAGAATACCCTCCCCCTGGTTTTGATATAGGTACTGGAGGTGAAATTGTGGAGAAAAAGCAGTCTGTGCTGGAAGAGACACTGGAAAAATTTATAAACAGCTCAGACAACAGATTCGGCAAGGTGGAAAATGAAGTGAAAGGGATGGCCAATCACATGCAACTGATGACAAAGCACCTGCAGATGATGGACACCCAGTTGAGTCAGATTGCCGCTACCTTGGGAAATCAGCATAAGCCGGGGCAACTGCCGAGCACAACAGAGACAAACCCAGCAAAGGCAAAGCCAGTAAATGCCATCTCGATTCGATCCGGAAGGAGATATGAAGGCCCGAGCAACCCGGAAGGAGGAGAAAGTGAAATAGAGGTGGAGAATCACGAGTAGAACATCTCTGTCTCGGCCAACCCCTGGGTTGTCTATAAATTTATTTGCCCTTTTCTATAATTTGTATGCAGATTTAGCATCGATCAGTCCTCTCGCCTTTTCAAGCTTCAAGAGTAAGTCTTTTTCTCCGGTCATGTGGGCGTAACATCCACTATCAAGAATTCAAGATCGCTTCTTCTTTTGGAGCTTTTTAGATGTCCTTGTACCTGCAACATAGAGAAAGTTAGATTTTAGGTACCCGAGCTTCTATGGGTCCTGTTGTGTTAGTCCTTCGGATCCACCCTTTGGGAATCCAAACTTACTTCACCTTCTTCTCTACCTTACTCTTCCTTCTAAAATAATGTATGCTATTTTGATGCATATGACAAGGAATGGTGGGTGTGTGTGAACTCCTTCGGAAAATTGAGTTTCCAGAAACTGAGTTCCTAGAAACCAAGTTTTTAGAAACTAAGTTCCTGTTGGAGTCTCAAAAATCAAGTCTCGGATGTGCAGTCTTCCTAGCCCTTGAAAACAAAATTTGTTTGGCTCAGACCTTAAATAGGTGTTCCCCCTACTTGGATTAGTCCTTTCTCATTAGAAGTATCATTAAGGGACCTCGGATTTCTGAAATCCTGACGTGAAACTGACTTTTTACAAAACTCAGTTTCAGTTGCTGAAATGGATTTCCTTGTATTAGGAACAAATTGTTTTACCCATTTCTTAGGCATGGTTGGCTTCGTTTTGATAGCTCGTTTTTCAACGCGCTATTCTGCAAGTGTACAGACCACTGCAGTGGGCAAGTAATAATTTATCGATCTCCAAGATTGCAGGGTCAAAGTATAACTAAGCACTAATACATGAATATCGTACTACTATCTAGATAAACCGATAATTGAATTTGGTTATTAATTTCCTAGGCAATATTGAAAAGGCAATATTTAATGAGCAATTAAAAATATGAAGTTTAAAACTTTAATGAGAGATTAGGATTCCAGGGCAATCCACATTGATGAGTAATCAAACAATTATTTATGCAATTCAATTCCAAGTTTAATTTTCAGAGATGTGAGTTAATCGCGAAAGTATTATCAGGTGATCCTCTCGGACTCTAAATCATAACATGGAAATAAAAGATCATGTGACTCCTCTCGGACGTACAACAGACTTTTACTCTTGATTAAAAACCTTAGATTTAATAACCCTTCAAAAATTCAATTTCCTCTCGGACAATCGTTCTAATAAATCTGATTTATTTGCATCTTAATTGACAACTTAGACCTCTCAGTTCAAGAACTATCAATTCAAATCACATTCAATGGCCAATATCATGTAATTAATGAAAACCCCAAATGAAATCAGAACATCAATGAAAAAGGAAAATCGAATTACATAATATATTGAATGAAACTCAACAATGGTTCAAACCCTAGAATCCACAGAAAACTTAGCCAATCATGCTAAGCTCTAAGAAAACAGAGAAATAAAGAGTCATAGGAAGGAAGAACATGAAAATCAAAAACCCGTGATCTTCAGTCTTCCAATTCTGGAACGCTCTTCAAGTTTTCTTTCAATCCCTGCGATTTCTCGTCTCTCTTTATTCTAAAAATAAGGTGAAGGAACCCTCTTTTGATACTGGGAAGTCCTATTTATACTTGGGGATTTTTAAATCTTGAAAAGATATGATTTTGGGCCTCAGATTCGTCAGAATACGTCAAAACATGCAAAAATCGGCGACCCAGCTTGCCCGATCGGCGATCGCCGCCTGTGTGAGTGGATCGCCAAACTCTTCCCGTAGCCAACCTGGAATTTTTACGAACTCGGCGACCCATCTACCAACTCGGCGATCGCCGAGTGTGTCATTTGGGTCGCCGAGTCCGCGCCGTGGGAATGAAAGGATTTTCCCACTTCGGCGACCCATCTGCAAACTCGGCGATCGCCGAGTGCATTATTTGGGTCGCCGATTGCTTCACGAACGCAAAATCGATGAGTCTTTCGGTATTTTCTGACTCCATCCTTTTCTCGATGCAAGTTAGCATCGATTGTCCCCCAGGGTACTTGATTAAATCTCGAAATCAACTCAGCTGTGCATTGAATCTGCATAAATAACCACAAACCAAACCAAACGTAATATTTCCTTAAAGAATAAAGATAATGCATGAAACTATCACGTAACACATCAATCTGAGGCCAAAAGTGAGCAAATCTGTATCAGTAAAATGCACAAAGTGAGTGTTTATCAACCCCCCAAACATAAGCTATTGTTCGTCCTCGAACAATAAAGAGAAACAAAAACAGAATAAATACGAGGGGGTGCATTACTTGATCATCAGCTGTTTCAGACACAAATTGGGGTTGTAATTCCCACACCAACACTGCATCACTCATCAGTTTAGTGCAAACAAACAATTTCATTCCAGGCCTCTAAAAGTCTGCTTCTCACAAGATAGTGTATCACTCAGATTTTGCTCGAATTGCAGAAAGGGCAAGTGTATACTCTCAAATTGTCAGGTGCACAACTTTCCTACCATAGGCTTGCTCATCGTCTAAACTCCACTGACTGTGGGAGTGCTAGGACAAAGATCAAAAAGGTCTTTATCTTGGGTTCTAATGTAGGCACATTGGTGATGGGTATGGAAAATTTGGCTAAAGTGACTAAATAATTACAACCTTATAACTCCATTCACTTCGACTATTCCTCATCTCATACCATTCGAAGGAACCAAATGACTTAAACAATAACTATAACAGTAACTGAAACAGACCCATCCCATCAAGAGAAGTTTAATAGGATTCGGACTTCAACAATAAAACCATTAGAAAAACTCTCGTGCATTATTATTTAACAAGCAATTATGCACACTCTATGAGACTAACACAGATATCATGCACTTCCTGTGCAGAACTCGAATTTTTTTTATTTTTTATTTTTTATTTTTTTTATTTTGAACACACATTACACTGACTTCTTCACAATTACTGATGCACTCATTGTGCAATGTACTTATACTAACATATTTGTCCATCAAAAGTGTTTGGACTACTTGCATAAAACGATTCTACTTTCACCACCTAACATCTTTGGATATCCTTACAATTCCATCCACACCTCCTATCATCCGGGTTAAGAAAGAAAAGTTTTCAGGCTCAACTAGGCTAACAAAAGAGTATGTATCGGGTTAGTGTTTGGGTTCATTGTGGCTTATGAAACGATGGCCTAAGATCATTTCTAGCTAAATCCTTGACACTCTCCTATGCAGTTTTGAGCAAGAAACCAGAGCAAGTTCTAGAGATCAAGTGTACAACGACATACTCTAAGTGAAACAAACACAGGCTCAATTCTCACAGGCTATAAGCTTATTTCAGAAGCCAAGATCAATTTCGTAACAGTCCACACCTTACCAATTTATGTGCAAGTTATCAGTATAAGTCTCACGAGAAAGAAAATGCTGTCATCATAAACTTGATCAATAATGCAGGTAAAAACAGCCAATTAATTCCATTCCCTTCCAAAATAACGATTCCCGATTACAGACCCAACAGTAACGGAAAATAAACAGCTACATAACCAGAAGCAACTAAAACACATAACTAAAAGCAAATAAAGTACATCACCAAAAGCAAATAAAGTGGTTCAAGATGCGGTAGTCTCCAATTCAAATACAACCCAGTACATCAAAGCAGATAGGGGTGAGGCAGAAAGTAAAGTGAAAGAAACACACATCGACCGATCACATCCCCCTCCCCCCAACTTATTCAATACACAGGAAAGAATAAGTTTGTGGGAAAAAGATCACGGAGATGTGTGTGTGTGTAACCTCAACAGAACCTCACTGTGGCGGGAGCCAGAACTGCGGGAAGCGAGCCATGATTCGGCGCATCTCCTCCAGCGCTTCATGCTGGCGATTCCATTCCTCCTGCTGACGCTCCCACTGATGGCGATGTTCCTCCTCAAAAGAGCGGCGCTCGGTAGCATAAGTCGACTGGGCAGAAGATAGGGCCTGGAGCTGCGTGTTCCAATCCGACCATTGCCTCTCAAGTGAGGTGAGGAGCTGCTCAAATGCCACGCGGTGAGTGCGGCGCTCGTAGTAGGTTGAGGCCCCCCCCGGTCCTATCAGGACGATCCGCCTGTCTCCAAGCGGCGAGGCTGCTCCTCGTGCTGCTCACGATCTGTCTCCGGCTCACTAGCTCCAGTATCCTCGTGACGTGGCTCCTCGAACTCCGGGTTAGGATTCTGTCTTCGGGCCTCCTCAGCGGCATGAATAGCCTCTAGATGTGCCAATGTGTCAAGCTTCCAATTGTTGCGGTACTGCCGAAGCCCTACATTAGTGAGCTTGGGGTTTGGCAGTGGGAAGAATGGCGGGCTGCGCTGAGTGAACATATACGGGGGGTGCGTTGAGTGGATGAACCGGAGATCAACCAATTTGGCCAGAGTGAGCTTCGTCAATGGCTCGGCCTGCTCCCCAGAGGTGTCAACCCCCATCGAATACAGAAGTGAAGTCCAAAGGCCCCCGATACAAATAGGCCCTCTCTGGGCCGCCGAAACCCGGTTGGACTGCATAAGGAACAGTTGAGCGAAGTTGAGATGCTCCTGATGCAGCATGCAGTAGATAACCATCAGCTCCACATCCCTCAAGGAGCTGTTGTCCTTCCTGGCAAAAAGTGTGTGGGCCAGGATAGCTCGAATCATCCGGATGACGGGGTTCCTGATCATGGAGGCCTTGCACTTGCCGGATTCCCAGTCTGGACTGCCCTCGGTACAAATGTGAGGCCAAAAGACTTTGCTGTCGAATCCCCGCGACTTTGTGTAGCTGCCAAGGTTAGGGACTCCAAAAGCTCGGTTTATCTCCTTAGAAGTGATTTTTCTATCCTCGTTATCGGCTCGGAATGTGGCTCCGGTAGGTGTGCTCTGCCTCTCGGTGGTGAGCTCAAAAGTAGATAAGATTTCCAAGGTGAACCTTCTGTATGTCGAGGCGTCCAGCTCCAGGAGGGGACCCCAACCGATATTGGAGAATAGCTCTTTGACATTGTCATAGAGCCCCAAGGCCGTTAATGCGTCAGTATCCGCATAGCGGGTTCCATCTACCCCGCGTTCGGCCAGTGTCTTGAACGTAGCGAGCACACTCACATCCCCGATACCCTGAATACCATAAGCTTCCGGATGGAGGCGGCGTCGAGGTGCCATAGAAACCTACAAAAGACTAGCAAGCATCAACCAACAATAACATAATATAGAATGCATACAAAACACAATTTATCTTAACCAAAGAAGAGAAAGAAGATTAACCGCAAAATTCAACAAAGTATAAGTGTGACCAATTGATTCCCATGCCAATTGAAATCAAAGAAACCAAACAACCCATCATTCAACTCAAAATATTCAATAGCAGCATCACCCAATAATTCAATCATCCCCTTCATGAACAATAATCACCCAAGTCCCCCAAACTAGAATACGACCCACAATTACCAGAATTAACACAGAAATAACATGCAAATGCCAACAGAAACGTACGAATGCCCAAAATTATTCCCAAAAGAATTCATAGAAGCAATGTAAACTCAACCCACAAATTGCTAGAAATTCCATCGACAATAATTCAAAGCAAAATTCAAAACAAATGCAATGTAGTAGAGAAAATATAAATACAACTATATATGAGCCCTAACAACGACAATAAACATAAGAAAAGATGAGAAATTACCTGAGAATCGAAGCAAAATTGAGTGAAAAGCGGAAAACCTAGAATTTGGGGATTTGTGACTTCTTGGGCGAAATCGTTCAAACTACTCGGATAGAACTCTTGCTAACGTGATGGGAGAGTAGTGTGCAAGAGGAATTTGAAAAATATTGCAAGGGGAATTCGAATTTGTAGAGAGAAGATTCGTGGGTGTGGGGAGTGTTGGTGGAGTGTGGGTGAAAGTGTGAAAAACTGGCAAAAAAGTCGTTTAAAAAGCAAACTCGGCGACCCAAAAACCCGATCGGCGATCGCCGAGTCCGTCGGTGGGTCGCCGAGTTGGTGCCGAAAGAAAATTCAAAAATTACGAACTCGGTGAACCAACCAGCAACATCGGCGATCGCTGATTTTGTGCCGTACCTGGCCAGATTTTGACGTGGAACTCGGCGATCCAACATCCCGATCGGCGATCACCGATCGTGAATGTTGGGTCGCCGATTTCGCATTCCGCAGCATATTTTCGCGTTTTGATCTCCTTTCTTGTACCCAATGAACTCAACAACGAAAAGTGAACGTAAACTATGGAAAATGGGGTAAACCAACTCAAAACATGAGCATAACAAACTAATTAACACAGATACTGACTCCAAAATGACCAAAACTGTATAACAAAACCGGAAATAGGTTGGGTTGCCTCCCAACAAGCGCTTTATTTACTGTCTGTAGCTAGACTACTCAGAAACATTTTAAGAGTCAGAGTGATAAAGTTCATGGATGGTAGACACTGATTCAGATTGCATGTAAGATTTCACCCTATGACCATTAACGGTGAAGTGTGTGTCATGAGATCCTACCAAGTCTAGTGTGCCATTAGAATTGACTCTTTCAATTATGTAAGGATCGGACCATCTAGACTTGAGTTTACCAGGAAATAGCCGAAGGCGAGAGTTAAAGACGAGTACCTGATCCCCTGGGTTGAAATTGCGGCTGCGAATACGCCGGTCCTGAAATCTCATGGCGCGCTCCTTGTACAGTTTAGAGCTCTCGTATGCCTCAGCCCGGAACTCCTCTAACTCCGTCAATCGTAGACATCGCTGCTCAGATGCAGTCTTCAAGTCCCAATTGATCCTCTTCACCGCCCAATACGCCTTGTGCTCCAATTCCACTGGTAAGTGGCATTCCTTCCCAAACACCAATTGGTAAGGCGACATACCAATTGGGGTCTTAAATGCAGTCCTGTATGCCCACAGAGCATCATCCAGACGAGTGGCCCAGTCTTTCGTAGAAACTATAGATTTCTCTAGGATCTGCTTTATCTCCCGGTTTGCCAATTCAGCTTGCCCGTTGGCCTGGGGGTGATATGGAGATGTGACCTTATGATGAACTCCATATTTTGCCAGTAAACTCCCCAGCCATCTGTTTTTAAAATGTGACCCTGTTGGTCCCGGTTTATCAGAGTGTATAACGTTACGCAGCGAAAATATTGAACTTATAAGTCTAACTTGCACTCTGTCCTGCTGGTTGCTCAGCTGGCTGGCTGACTGGCTGGTCAGCTGATAGCTCAACACTTAGAATATTTTAAGCCTAGTTTGCACAGTTATCAGTTTTCAGATATACACCAGCACTTGAGTGCTGGGTTTCAAATACAAATTAAATACTGAAAGCAGATAAAGGCAAAGGATTTTTATAGTGGTTCGATCAACTGATCTACGTCCGCTCTCCAGTCGACTCACTGGAAATTCACTATAAGAGTAATTCGGTACAAAGAGTCCTACGATCTATCTCCAGCTGGTAGATGCCCCGTCTACCAGTCCACTGGATCAACCGCTCCCGGTCCTTGTCCTTCTTCAACTCTTCGTCAGATGGATGGAGTGCGAGCACGTCACTTCAACCTCCTCCTCTGACTGGTTGGGTGTTGAGTTCTCCCAAGAACGTAAATCCTCTACGGCAAACTGCCCGTAATAACTCAAGAGCTGGCTGGCTCTAGAGCTGCTATGTTCTTCCTCAGAAAGAGAAAGAACACCAGGTGAGGTCTGTAACTTACAAGCTGGAAGCTTGAAGTCTCGTGTTTGAATAAATCAACACACGGATAGCCTTTAGAGAGGCCTCGAAAGTTGTAAGCTTTTACTTGCTTGAGTGTAATAAATTTCAGTCTTTCGGTAGGTGGAGAGTTGGCCAAGAACATTGAATGTTGATGGATCCCAGGTATTTATAGCTGAGGGATCCCATTCAAATATTCTAGCCGTTTGGACACATCCGGAAAAGTCTCTGTCCTCGCATGTCCTTCTGACGGCGGCAGGTAGGAATTTCCGGAAAGCGCCATGCTTGTGTCCGCTTTTTCTGACACAGACCTCTTTGTGTCAGAACGGCTCTATTCGTCAGTACGAGGAATCACAACTGGTGTCTTGAACTGATAGACTTTAAGGATATCCTTCCTTAAAGTCTTACTTTGTCAGTATATTCCTCAGACGAATCTTCCTTTTGTCTCTAAGATGCTGGGAGAGTGAATCTTCAATTCTGCTGGTAACCTCCGACTGGTAGAACATACTGGTGATCTTGTGCTGGCAGTCTCTGCTGGTGACTTTCCTTAGCACAATCAAGGTCTACCAATTTGTCTGGATGTTAACCCTTTCTTGGAATCTCCCATGACTGGTGGCTTCACCGCTGGTGAATAGTGTCAGCCAGAACACATATTCTGCTGGTAGGATTTGTCAGCCTCCTGCTGGTGAAATCCTTCCAACTGGTGAACAGTAGCCAGTCATTAGCTCTTGACTCCATGTTGATGAACAGTGTCAGCATGGGTCTGTCAGTCGTCGGCTGGTGAAATCCTTCACCAGGTAAGAGATTCTCATGCTGATGAACAGTGTCAGCATGAGTCTTGATCAGCTACGACTTACAACTCAAAGGACCTAAACAGGACTTTACATTTGAGACTAGAGCTATTCTAGAGACAAACTGACGCTGGTTGGACTTAGGATTTGATGCACCAAAACTATGATCTAGACAACAAAATCACATCATTTCTATGAGTGCTACTGAGGGAAAGGAAACTTAGCCAGATTTCCCAACAGACCCCCCATCACTCAATAGTGCGCGCGGTGCTCCGAAACGGGTCAGGATATTTTTCTGCAAAAACTTCAGCACCACCTTGGAATCGTTTGTCACAGAGGGGATAGCCTCTACCCACCGGGTCACATAATCCACAGCTAACAGGATGTACTGATATCCATGGGACTTAGGGAATGGTCCCATGAAATCGATACCCCACACATCGAACGGCTCTATTTCCAGCATAAATTTTTGTGGCATCTCATCCCTCTTTGAGATCCCCCCCATCCTCTAACACCTATCACAGCTGGCCACGAATCTCTGACAGTCGCGATAAATAGTAGGCCAGTAAAATCCATTGGTGAGGATTTTTACGGCTGTCCTATTTGCCGCGCAGTGGCCTCCGTAGGGGGATAAATGACAGTCCCCCATTATCTTTTCTCGCTCCTGCGCCCCGATGCATCACCGGATCACCATATCAGCACATCGACGGTAGAGGAATGGCTCGTCTTAGTAAAAAAATTTGCAGTCATGCAAAAATTTTCTCTTCTGATGGGAAGTCAGATCAGGTGGCAAGACACCTGCAACAAAATAATTCACAAGATCCATATACCATGGATCTATCTCCTCCACAGCAAGCAGCTGCTCATCTGGAAACACCTCGGTAATCCGGATCTTCGGGTCATCTCCCTCCACCGAGTTCTCCAATCTTGAAAGGTGGTCTGCTACCACATTCTCACAGCCTCTTCGGTCTTTAATTTCCATGTCGAATTCCTGCAGCAGTAAGATCCACCGGATCAGCCTCGGCTTTGCCTCCTTCTTCGCGAATAGATATCGGATTGCAGCATGATCCATGTACACCACCGTCTTTGCCCCAACCAGGTATGCCGGAACTTGTCCAAGGCGAAGACCACAGCCAGTAGCTCTTTCTCAGTAGTGGTGTAGTTGACCTGAGCTTCATCCAAGGTTTTGCTGGCGTAGTAGATTACTCGAAAAATTTTGTTCCTTGTTTGCCCCAGAGCAGCTCCAACTGCTAAATCACTGGCATCGCACATCAAGACGAATGGTTCTGACCAGTCTGGTGAAATGAGAACTGGGGCGGTTGTCAGGGCCAACTTCAGCTTCTCGAAAGCCTGCAGACAATTTTCATCAAAAACAAATTTGGCATCTTTCTTGAGTAAAGCACTAAGAGGTTTAGAGATTTTTGAAAACTCCCTGATAAACCTCCGGTAGAAGCCTGCATGCCCCAGAAAACTTCTTACTGACTTCTCATTGGTGGGCGGTGGCAGCTTTGAGATCGCCACAATTTTGGCGCGATCCACCTCCAAACCTGCAGCAGAAACTTTGTGGCCAAGAACAATACCCTCTCTTACCATGAAATGGCATTTTTTCCAATTGAAAACAAGGTTAGTTTCTTGGCAACGCTACAGGACAGTGGTCAGGTTTTCTAAACAGTTATCAAATGAATGACCAAACACTGAAAAATCATCCATAAATACTTCCATGATGTTTTCTACAAGTCCACTAAAAATAGACATCATGCATCTTTGAAATGTAGAAGGAGCATTACATAAACCAAAGGACATGCGTCTATAAGCAAATATACCATACGGACATGTAAAAGCAGACTTATGCTGGTCCTCTGGGGCTATCGCTATTTGGTTATATCCAGAATAACCATCTAAGAAACAATAAAATTCATACCCCGCTAACCTATCCAGCATCTGATCAATAAAAGGTAAGGGAAAGTGGTCCTTACATGTAGCACTGTTAAGTGCTCTGTAGACGATGCACATCCTCCAGCCTGTGACAGGCCTGTGAGTGATCTCCTGGCCACTCTCGTCCTTAATGACAGTCGTTCCCCCCTTTTTGGCCACCACTTGGGTGGGGCTCACCCATTCGCTGTCTGAAATGGCATAGATCATGCCAGCATCTAGAAGCTTCATCACCTCCTTCCGCACCACTTCCTGCATAATTGGATTTAGCCTTCTTTGCGGTTGCACCTTGGGCTTATATCCATCCTTGAGTAAGATCTTGTGCATACAGATAGAAGGGCTAATACCCTTGATTTCAGATAACGACCACCCAATAGCAGATTGGTGGTCTCTCAATACCCTTAGCAATCTATCTAATTGACAAGTAGATAGGGTAGCAGATACAATTACCGGGTACGTGTCATTTTTGCCCAAATATGCATACCTCAAGTGGTCCGGTAGAGGCTTCAACTCCAGCACGGGTGGTTCCTTCTTCTCCTCCGGTTTTAGCGCCTTCTTGCGAGCCTCCTCTTCTTCCTCCTCGCTCCTTAGCTTCAAAAAGTGAGCGCTTTCCACCTGCATCATCCAATGCTAGAACAGACTCTAGCAGCTCATCACAGACATCATAAAGCTCATCACAAGAATAAACAGAATTTTGTACCCCATAATCTAAAGAATCAGTAGAGGTGATAGATGAATCACAAGGATACAAAACCTGAACCATATCGCACTCCTCAAAGCAGTCATCTGAGTCGTGGCGCTCCATGGCCTTGTAGATGGTTGTAGATGGAGAAAGTGATATTTTCGTCGTTCACCCTCAACGTGAGCTCTCTTTTCTTGATATCAATTAGGGCATCAACAGTGTTGAGGAAAGGCCTCCCAAGAATGAGCGGAATATTTCGGTCCTCTGCCATGTCTAGGACCACAAAATCAGCTGGGAAAATAAATTCCCCGACCTTCACTAGCACATTTTCTACTACCCCTTTAGGGTAGTTCACCGACCTGTCAGCCATCTGAAGTCTGATGGTGGTTGGTTTGATGTCCCCGATCCTTAGCCTCTTGAAAATGGAAAGGGGCATCAGATTGATGCTGGCCCCTGAATCGCATAGCACCTTCTTCAAATAAATTCACAGTCTCGAATGCTCCAAAGGGCTTCTTCTGGGTAACCATATCCTTCAGAAACTTCATGTACCCAGGAATTTCCTGTACAACTTCAATCAGAGGGAGATTGATGTGGATCTTCTTCATATGCTCCAGAAATCTCTTGTATCTCTCCTACTTTTGCTTCTTGACAAATTGTTGTGGGTAGGGAACAGCGACGGGACCAGCTGGTTTGGAACTGTCTTCAGGACAAGTTCCCTTGCTCTTCTGAGTCTGTTCTTCTTCAGGAAGAACAGGAGTAGGCTGTGCAACTTCAGGTTGCACGGGTGACGTGTCGACAGGCATAGATGGGCCCTCATATCCCTTCCCACTGCGAGTAGTGATGGCGTTGCAGTGGTCCTTGGGATTTACAATAGTGTTACTGGGGAATTGTCCAGGAGTATGCTGATTTCCCAGAATATTGGCAATCTGAGATATCTGAGTGTCCATCTGCTTCATGTGCTTCCCCATCTCCCCCATACCATTCTGTAGCTGAGAAATTTCTCCCTCCATTTTTGTGTTCTTGGTATTGGAAGCTGAGATGAACTGGGTCAGGAGCTTTCTCATACTCAGCTCCTTCGGTTCATTTGTCACCCCTTGATTTGCAGCAAACCCAGGCGGAGGCTGCAAGGCATTGTTCGGATTCCCATAGGAGAAATTTGGGCGGTTCCGGTTGTTAGGATGATAAGTCATGTTCCCCGTTGGATATCCTCTGTTGTTGTTGAAATTCCTCTGGTTCACATAATTTATATCCTCCATCTGCATCTCGATTCCCTGCTCATATCCCTGCTGAGGCGGATTATTCTCCAACTTGGCAAGGCGGATCTCCATAGACTTCGTAGAGGCAGCTACCTCCTGTCTCATCAGTTTTATTTCAGCAGCTAGGTCCCCAGTATCATAGACTGCTGCTATCATCCTGCGCTCCTTTCTGTCTGGTGGCCAATTAAATTCACTCTTCGCCATTGTTTCCAGTAGTTGTAGTCCTTCATGTGGAGGTCTAGCAATAATGGATCCTCCAGCTGAAGCACTGACATGCTTCTGAGTCTCCTCATCAAGCCCCGCATAGAAATAGCAAACTTGTTGTTTTTCAGTGTACCCATGGCATGGGCAGGAGCGAAGCAACTCCTAGAAACGCTCTCATGCCTCATAAAGAGTTTCCCCCGAGAACTGTCTGAACTGGCCTATCTGTATCTGTAATTGGATGGTCTTACTCGGCGGAAAGAACTGGATCAGGAATAGTTTACAGAGCTCCTCCCAGGATGAGATCTCACTGCTGTCCAGTAACAGGTACCATGACAGAGCTCTGTCACGCAGTGTGAATGAGAAGAGGTGTAGCCGGATGTAGTCGATTGGCACCTAATTTTGCTTGACTGTGTCACAGAGTAGTAGAAATTTCTGGACATGCAAATGAGGATCTTCAGACCGAAATCCCCCAAACTGGTTCTGTTGAGCAGTGTGAATCAGACCAGTCTTCAGCTCAAAATTAGGTGTGTTCACCTTCAGTCCAAAGTCCGCATTACGATGCCTATCAGTCATAGGCTCGTATATCTCTTTGATAGTAGGCTGTCTCGGCAGTTCTGGAGGATTTTGTTGTTGCAGCCTTAGATTCATCTCCTGCAGCTGCCTCTGCAGCTCAGCAATCTGTGTCGCCTGATCGTCAGCCATAGTAAACGCTAACTTTCTTCGTGCAGTGTTCCTTCGACAGGTAGACTCGATCTCCGGATCTATGGGTTCAAGAACTGGACCTTTTGACCTAGTTCGCATATACTACCTGCAGGAGAACACACAGTGACCAACACAGAAAAGGAATTGAAAAATTAAATAGCAGTGCGTAAAATAAAATCTAGAGTAAATAGCGTAATATTGGAGCTAGTGTCAAATATAAATCTGTGCAATCCCCGGCAACGACGCCAAAAACTTGATAGCTCATTTTTCAACGCGCTATTCTGCAAGTGCACAGACCACTGCAGTGGGCAAGAAATAATTTATCGATCTCGAAGATTGCAGGGTCGAAGTATAACTAAGCACTAACACATGAATATCGTACTACTATCTAGATAAACCGATAATTGAATTTGGTTATTAATTTCCTAGGCAATATTGAAAAGGCAATATTTAATGAGCAATTAAAAATATGAAGTTTAAAACTTTAATGAGAGATTACGATTCCAGGGCAATCCACATTGATGAGTAATCAAACAATTATTTATGCAATTCAATTCCAAGTTTAATTTTCAGAGATGTGAGTTAATCGTGAAAGTATTATCAGGTGATCCTCTCGGACTCTAAACCATAACATGGAAATAAAAGATCATGTGACTCTTCTCGGACGTACAACAGACTTTTACTCTTGATTAAAAACCTTAGATTTAATAACCATTCAAAAGTTCAATTTCCTCTCGGACAATCGTTCTAATAAATCTGATTTATTTGCATCTTAATTGACAACTTAGACCACTCTGTTCAAAAACTATCAATTCAAATCACATTCAATGGCCAATATCATGTAATTAATGAAAACCCCAAATGAAATCAGAACATCAATGAAAAAGGAAAATCGAATTACATAATATATTGAATGAAACTCAACAATGGTTCAAACCCTAGAATCCACAGAAAACTTAGCCAATCATGCTAAGCTCTAAGAAAACAGAGAAATAAAGAGTCATAGGAAGGAAGAACATGAAAATCAAAAACTCGTGATCTTCAATCTTCAAATTCTCGAACGCTCTTCAAGTTTTCTCTCAATCCCTACGATTTCTCGTCTCTCTTTATTCTAAAAATAAGGTGAAGGAACACTCTTTTGGTCCTGGGAAGTCCTATTTATACTTGGGGATTTTTAAATCTTGAAAAGATATGATTTTGGGCCTCAAATTTGTCAGAATACGTCAAAACGCGCAAAAATCGGTGACCCAGCTTGCCCGATCGGCGATCGCCGCCTGTGTGAGTGGATCGCCAAACTCGTCCCATAGCCAATCTAGAATTTTTACAAACTCGGCGACCCATCTACCAACTCGGCGATCGCCGAGTGTGTCATTTGGGTCGCCGAGTCCGCGCCGTGGGAATGAAAGGATTTTCCCACTTTGGCAACCCATCTTCAAACTCGGTGATCGCCGAGTGCGTCATTTGGATCGCCGATTGCTTAACGAACGTGAAATCAATGAGTCTTTCGGTATTTTCTAACTCCTTCCTTTTCCCGATGCAAGTTAGCATCGATTGTCCCCCAAGGTACTTGATTAAATCTCGAAATCAACTCAGTTGTGCATAGAATCTGCATAAATAACCACAAACCAAACCAAACGTAATATTTCCTTAAAGAATAAAGATAATGCATGAAACTATCACGTAACACATCAATCTGAGGCCAAAAGTGAGCAAATCTGTATCAGTAAAATGCACAAAGTGAGTGTTTATCACGTTTCAGGTTTATTCAGTTTAGAAACTAAAGTGTTTTTATGCTAGGGAACTGAGTTCAGTTTTGGAACTAACTTTTTCCCTTTGCCCTGATCAACCAAACTGGAGTTTTTTGTCAAAACTGACTACCCTTTTACCTAGCAACTTAACTTCTAAATTGGAACTTCCTTGAAACTGATGATCTATAAATTTCCTATTTCAGAAGTGGATGCATGATTGCTCAAAACATTATCTGAAAATCATAACCCTGATTTATCAAAAGGATCTCTTTGAGCTTTTAAAGTCTCCTCAGTTTTGCTAGCGCTCAAATAAAGTGAGCAAATAAGTTTTTGGTCGCTAGCAACTTTGAGTTTTAAAGAATCACATTCCTCATAAAGAATTTGAAATTTTTTTAGTAAAATGGAATGTTCTTCTTTCAGTTTAGTTAGCTCCTCACTGAGTGACCTCGATTCTTCGATTTCCTTGGTCAAGATTGAAACTTCAAGTTTCAATGAGGAGTTTTCTCTGACTAAAGCATTTTTCAATTCATAAAATTTAGAAAAATATTTTCAAAGAATTTCAAGAGTGACATCATCTGAATCTGAGCAAATAGATTCAGTGTCCTCTTCAATGCATGCAGAAGAACTGGAAACTTGGTTAGAAATGGTTACCATTTTCTCAGTTTCAGTTTCTAGTTCTTCAGCTTCTTCATCTGAGCTCTCATTTTCCATCTTGGCCATGAAAACCAAGAAGGCTTCTTTCTCCACTTCATCGTCCAACATGTACTAACCTCCTAATGGTCTGGAATATCGGGCACTTCTGTTCTTGAGAGCATGGCCTTTGCTACGCCTTGGACACCTTTTTCTCGAGAATTATCTTCAGGCGCTCTCTCTCCTCTTTAGAAATAAGAGGGCACTCGTATTTGAGATGAGTAGGTGAGTTTCCTTCAAAACACGCCTTAGGTAGTCTCTCACTGAACTTTTGTTCACTTCCTCATGAACTTTGTGTTCTGGCCTTAGCCTTCTCAAGAAGCTTTGTTAGCTTCCTTATCTGCTCTTCCAGCTCAGCAACTGAGCTTTCATCTTCTTCTTTCTGCAAATATGAGGTCATAGGAGCCTCCTTAGTTGCAGATGATTGGACACTAGATCTCTCGTACTGGTATGGCTTCTATGGTCTTCTTCTGAAATCCCTTTTTATGAAGATAGTGACATCTTCTTTGCGTGGTGAACTTGCACTTCTGACAGCTTCATTTCTGTTCACCATCTAGATGTCCCATTCGTGCGCTTGCAGCTGGGCAAAGACATCCTTGGTGGTCATCTTTGATAAATACTTCTCTTTCAGACTGGTAACCTTGACAAACCAGTCCTCTTTGGGAATTTTGGAGAGTATCTTGGCATTCAGATCAGCAACATTATATTCTCGCCCAAGATTCTTTAGATCGCAGATAATGGCGTTGAAACGAGCCTCCATCGACTTGATGTTTTCTCCAAGAAGAAGTTGAAAAGACTCGTACTTGTCCATGCATATTTGCATCTTGTTCCTCTTTATCTGGTCTGTTTCCTGACACAATGTACAAAGAAAATCCCATACCTATTTGGCATTGTCATATTCCAGAGCTTCTGGTAGGGATTGTAAATCAGCTCAAGGGCCACTGCGTCCAGGTGGGCACGATCTTTATCTTCTATTGTCTATTCAGCTTATGTTTTTTATTATCACCGGACCATCGCCTCCTCAAAGCTGAGTGTTGACCTTGGTGATCTTTATCGGTCAGTTGGTTATCACATCCGCCATCTCCGGATGAATATTTCTCAGCATGATCAAAGACCTCTTCTTCCATATGTTGTGGGTCTCTGTGCAGTACTTGGGAAGCTTGATAACGTGGGCCATCTTTTAATATACCTGAGCTATAAGATACTGAAACAAAAAGAAACAAGTGCAAGGAAAACGTTTTTTCGGTCCTAAGAAACTTCAACAACGACCAACCTGTAAAGACTGACCGGCGATAATACCACTTGTTGGTCCCAAAATCAGAGTAATAAAGTATGCAACGAAAGTATTAAAACAATCTTGCACTTGTTAGAAAACCAACTATCAGAGACTCAATTTTCAGTTCTGGTAAAACTCAGTTTAAGCTCGAATATATTCAAAGTTTCAGTTTCAGAATATACATTTCAGTACTTAGTGTTAGGATAATCCTTCCTTACTTTTTGTGTTTTGGTGGGTCAAATACTGAAAGCCATCTTAGTCAATTTTTCAGAGTAAGAGTTCTAAACTGTAATCCTTGTATAGGATCAATTGAGTTGTAATAGAACTTAAGCTGAAGACCGAGAAAACAAGAATGATCGAGAATTGACTACATGCACGCCTAAAACTTGCTTTTCACCGAGTACAACCTTAACTGGAACTGATTTGGAGCACTCAGTATAAGGTCTACCATATTGACCAGGAGAAATCAGTAAGAGGGCTTCCCCATACTGACTAAGGAGAAGTCAGTATGAGGGTTTTCCCTACTGATTCGGATAAATCAGTATGAGGGTGTTTTCAATACTGACTGTGGACAGCTAGTATGAGGGTCTACCATACTGACCTTGGGAAGTCAGTATGAGAGCTAAGTTGTACTGAGCATGGAAAGTCAGTACAAGAGCCTCTACCTTTAAAGCTCGAGCTATTCAAAAGATATCGAAGCTCAGTCATATTTAGGCATTTATACATACCCAAGTGTAAGTCAGTACGAGGTTATCCATACCTGGATTTCTCAAATTGAGAACTTAGTCTGACATAAAGTTAGTGTATGGTACATTGACGCAGCAGAGCAAAGCAGGACGCTGACCTAAGGCATGGGCTACGATTGGACAATATCTTCCATGAGTCTAACGTCTGGATTTATGTGTCTAACAGGAAGAAATTCAAAATGCCTAGAGGAAATCCTCAATAAAAGGGTCTGCATGTCAACCTCTAATGGTAAATCAACATACGAAGATTGAAATAACTCTGAGCTAAAATCATAAAGTCTTTGCACGACAAAGAGGATCTCTCTTTTAAACTCTCTGAGTTTTCGTGTATCCTTACACGAGACTTGAGTCTTCGACTCAAGTTATATCTTGCTAACTTCTTCTAGAACGAGGCTGAAGCTATAAAGCTAAAGCTCTTCTTTGGTGAATATATCTTTCGAGATATATTTATAGCAGTCAGTTTCCTAGTCTGGGATTCTGATTCTCACGGGTGTATGAAAACCACCTAAGTTCTGGGAAGAACAGTAAACATCCAACCACCTGAGTTCTGGGAAGAACAGTAAACATCCAACCACCGGGAAGAAGGATGCGGGGTGTTGTCCTCACTTCAACCTAAAGACTGAGTCTGCAAGGAGTTCCTAGGCGAGTGCCATAGCTAACCGAAGGATGGTGGCACCGACGGGCTGTGTATAGATCATAAGGAAGCCATTTACGTAGTGAATTATCCAGACATTGGGTCTGAAGAGTGGATGTAAGATATTGAGATCCAAACCACTATAAATCTTGTGTGTTGTTTACTATTTTACTTTCATACTTGCTCTATTTTTTTGTTTCACAAACTGACTTTTGAAACCTTCAATACTTGTCCAAGTATTGAAGAGTTTAAGCTGTGAAACTTACTTAATTGAAACAGAAACCTAAGCTTAAGTCTTCTACACACTAAACTGACTATACTATGTTTATCCGAACTAGTGCAACTGTCTTTTAATACTTTCGTTGCACAGACAAACCTTCCGTTGCATAGTTTAGCACTCTGATTTCGGGACCAACAAGTGGTATCACGCACCAAGGTTCTGACAGACTAAGATTGTGTTGAGTTTAAGCTTAGGTACGCAGAGATGGATGATGCGCAATAAAAACTCATACAAATCCTCACTGCACACTAAAGGTTTAATTATCAATCCAGGTCCTTCTTCCATTCGCCTGCTAGATTACCGGGATATTATAGCAAAGTCTAATAGCCAGGCAAAATAAAATCGTTGAGTAATTTCTATCAATCTAGGCCTTCAATTTAAACCTATGCTAACAACATATAACAAGCAATGAATTAAACCAAAAATCAACATTGACACAATCAATCAAACCAATTCTCTTCACACTTTGGTAAACCAAGACAAACAAATACTCAAATGAGGTAGATAGGATGTTGAAATAAACGTATATGTAATCCAATTAGGTTAATCGTTGATGTAAACACATTTTAATCCCTAGATGGATGATCAATTCGCTCTAATATAGTCAATCCCTTGTCACGGCGAATTGACCGTAGATGAAATTAGAAATCTCAAACAGTCAAGTTATCGACCCCTAACTCACTCCTAAGAGCTCGCAAATTATGGACCTATGGACTTCCTCCGCACAGGGATTGGATCGAGATACATATAAAGACATGGTATTCACGACACGCCTATCCGCGTGTTGGCTGCAATGATTGTGTCAAATATCACCTAGACTGGCTATTACCTACATCTAGATGAACAGGAACAAGCTCTAGCATGCTTCAATCACAAAGAGGGACGTAAACAAACAATTATCAAACCTAATCTTCATACATCCTTGTTCAAATCAACATCCAAATTGAATTAGAACAACATACCTCTCAATTGTAACAATACAAAGTTGAAATCAAATAAATCCATTACAATTGATAAGTAGAAAGTGAAATCTTCCCCAATTGGATTTGATTGGTCTTGATCTACCCCCTTGGATCATCAATTTTCTCCAAGGATGATGGATTAGGTCTTTGATACCTTGGGTGAGCTTTTGGAAGGGATGGAAATGGAAATCGTAGAGAGAATTTTGGAAGAAATTATTCAAAGTTATGAAAAATTATCAAAATAACCATTTTCACCCTTTTATAATGAGCAAACAGGGACTCGGATCGCCCGAGCCAACCACGGATCGCTCGGGATCGATTGAAAACTAGAAACAAATCACCAAGGCAAACCCGGTCCAGCTCGGCCAAGCCAAGGGTGGCTCGACTGAGCCACCTCTATGAAGGGCTATGCTCTATAAAGCCCAAGGTTGCTCGATCGAGCCACCTCTCTGCATGGCTTGGCTAGACCGAGCCAAGCTTGGCTCGGCTGGGCGAAGTCTCTGAAACCCCCTGCACCTCTTTCTGCTCTGCTCAGTCGATCCTGCTTCCCTTTGACTCCTGGCTCGGGCGATTTCCATCCAAAATTCAACCAAAAGTGTTGTTTTATGCTCAAAACTCAACCAACAACATTCAAAACACAAAAACACGAAAACACAACAAAAGAACAACAAAAACATATGATATGAGAGTAAAATGGACGCAAACGTGCACGCTCTCACATCAAAATATAGGTCATTTTACGCACATATCATAATCCCCCAAACTTGAACCTTTGATTGTCCTCAATCCAAACAAAGTAAAGTCGTTAATCTACCTCGTACAATACCTCATAGCTCATCAAGATTATCATAGCATGTTCAAGTAAAACGAGATTATCACCTAATTTTGTGACAAGGTTAATGCTAAGGACATGAACCACTCATCAAAAATGTATACAAGAAACGAAAGTACTCCCTCACGTGTTTAGGGACGATGAGATTCACTCAATCACAAGATCTCGCGCTTGATTTCCGTAGGCTTGCATCCATTCTCACCACTATACTACAACGAGTTAGTTTCTAGAATCAAAAAGGTCTTTTCACGAGTTGTAACGTGGATAACTAAAAGGTGGGTGATTTTAGGCTAAAGTGACTAAATTTCTGAATTTCCAAAAATCCCCAAACTTGTTCACTTCGAACCACTTCAAATCCCAAGGCTTATTCATTTCACAATACTTTTTTTCCTTTTCTTTTTCATCTTCTTTTTCATAATTTTTCAATTGCACCATCACTCATTCATTTTGTCGGTGCCCTTTTTTATTTTTTCTTTTTCAAACACTTGCACCAAAAATTTTGTTGGTGCCACATTTTCTAGGATTCAAACCAATCCTTTATTTCATATCTTTCATGCCTCAACATTTCCCATCAATACAAATCCAATCAATTCCCAACCCAACTCTCATCACCGTATTCACCATCATACACTCTTTCACCCCAACTTGGTCTTAATCATATCAAAGAAGATTCACCAATAAAGCTCAATCACGGGGGTCAAAGATACAAAAGACAAATTAATGATAACAACCACCTTATTCTCCCGGTGTAAAAGGTAGGACTAAAAATCGATGGCCTAAGATCATTTTCTAGTTACACTCTCATGCCAATAGATAGAGAACGGATGCAAGTTCTAGATCTCGTACTCTCAATCTTGCCACTCACAAACAATATAGATATGACAATATCATGGCTCAAACCTCACAGCTTTTTGTCAAGCCCTATGCATTAACCACACACAAAACTCGGCAATTCAAAAGTTAAACTTAAGACATGCTTCTACAACTAGATTCCGCCCTATCATTGGTTGAGATAAACATCCAACTTCACCAAGTAAATCACGATTAAATCTCAAGTCTCGTTTGGGTTCATCACACACACACAAGCACACAACAACCTAAAAACAATCTACATGCATAAAATAATCTAACAACAATCTAAATGCAATGCAACTAATTGGCAAGAGAAATAATAGATTGCGTTACCCATCGGTAGCCATGATCGAACCGCTTCTCCAAGACCTTATTGAGACCTGCTCACATCAACAAAGACACCACCAAACTATTGAGCATAAAACAAGCCAATAAAGCTCTCATATCCACCAAACTTTCCACAAACCAAATATCAACAATGATAAGACAATATCTACTAGCTCAACCATACAAACCAAACCAATAATCCAAACCACAAACTGTGCATTATAGGAAATATTCAATCATGCCAACTCAAAATAATTCCATCCACAATCACAATCAAACAATCCTCAACCATATTCACTTCCACAACCTCTTTCCACCATCATTCCACTATCCAAAATCCTTACACATAAATCATTTTCCACTAGCTCCACCAAACATACCATCAAAACCAATGTTCAACAAACAAATCCATTCAACGAACTCAAACCCATTAAAATATCCATACATATCATCAAGATGAGCATAATCAAAAACATTCATCCAAGGTAGAATATCAATATAGATACAACCAAATCGAATCAAATCCAATAAAGGGACAATATCCAACAACTAAACTAATTGCAAGATAAATGATAGGAGATGGAGGAGAATAAAACAAGGCACTGGCTACCGGTACATCCCCCCCAAACATAGTCAAGTTAGACTAAGTTTGTAAAAACGGTGGACGGTGCATCGTCACTCCTCTTGATCTTGTAGTTCCTCCCTACAAACACAAGACCAACAAACTAAACATTTATTCAAAATTACAACAACTAAAAGCAATTAAACAAAAGAAAGAAAATTGGTTGGGTTGCCTCCCAACAAGCGCTTCCTTAACGTCGGTAGCTAGATGACCTTACCACATCACCCATTGTCAAAAATCTTGTGTATTTTCAAGATACCTTTCTCCCTTGTTCGGCATTTGCTTTGAAGCAATTTGTCAAGAGAGATCTTCCTTGCACCCCTCTCATCCATCCAAGAAGGGTTGCATGTCTTGACAAACTCGACTATGAAAGGTGGTGATTCCTTCTTTGATTTGATCTCCGAGTCCCCATCCAAATGTATACAAATTATATAAGTCTCGACTTGTCCCTCACTTGGATTAATCATCAACTTCTCATCATTTCCTTTCCCGATCAAATCATATGATTCATCCACTATCTCTCCTAGAATCACCTCCTTTTCCCTCTTGTCTATCACTAATGAAGGAAAGATAAGCACCATATCATCACTTTGACCCCCCAAAATAATTTCCTTATCATTTTGCTCTTCCACATCTTGTTCTACCAAGGCCAAAACTTTTTGCAATTCCTCTAGTGAAGGTATCTCAAGAGCACCATTCTTCTTACTTTCAATGACTTGCAACTCCTCCTCGGTGCCTTCATCCTCTTCCTCTTTTTGAGGTAATGCTTTACCTTCTTTCTTTGATTCTTCTCCTTGCAACACCACTATCTTCTCTTCTTTGAGTTCTTCTTGCCAAGGTTTCTCCTCTTGCTTTGTTTCACTCCTTGGCTTGGCAATGATCGATTCGTGCGTCGGAGTGTCCTCAAATATCTCCTCATTCACCTCACATTTTCTTTCATTGACATCCTCACTTTTCCTATTTGTACACCTTAACAACCTAAGTTGTTCTTGCATTAAATCCAGTTGGCTTTTCAACCAATCATCTTCACTAGTCTCTTTTACAGATTTCTTTGCACGGTACTCTCTTGCATTGTCCTACCATTGGAAATCACCTTCCCACATGTTCTCATACTCACTTCGGATCGTCCTTTGTGGCCTTTGTCTCTCTAACATTTTGTCCTTCATTTCCTCCATTTGAAAATTATACAATCTCTCCGTATTAATTCCACGATGATTCTCCATTTTACACCTACAAGAATCCAACAAACTCAAAGTACCAACAAATACAAAACAAACAAAAAATTATTCACACAAACAAAAACACAAATACCTAGCCTACAAGCTTCACTTTTCCCCCAATATCTAGCAACCTACTAAATGAAGTCCCCGTCAACAGTGCCAAAAACTTGATGCGCAATAAAAACTCATACAAATCCTTACTGTACACTCAAGGTTTAATTATCAATCCAGGTCCTTCTTCTCTTCGCCTGTTATATTACCGGGATACTATAGCAAAGTCTAATAGCTAGGTAAAATAAAATCGTTGAGTAATTTCTATCAATCTAGGCATTCAATTTAAACTTATGCTAACAACATATAACAAGCAATGAATTAAACCAAAAATCAACATTCAATCTCAATCAATCAAACCAATTCTCTTCACACTTTGGTAAACCAAGACAAACAAATACTCAAATGAGGTAGATAGGATGTTGAAATAAACGTAGATGTAATCCAATTAGGTTAATCATTGATGTAAACACATTTTAATCCTTAGATGGATGATCAATTTGCTCTAATTTAGTCAATACCTTGTCACTGTGAATTGATCGTAGATGAAATTAGAAATCTCAAACAGTCACATTATCGACCCCTAACTCACTCCTAAAAGCTCGCAAATTATGGACCAATGCACTTCCTCTGCATAGGGATTGGATCAAGATACACATAAAGACATGCCATTCATGACACGCCTATCCGCGTGTTGGCTGCAATGATTGTGTCAAATATCACCTAGACTGGCTATTACCTACCTCTAGATGAATAGGAACAAGCTCTAGCATGCTTCAATCACAAAGAGGGAGGTAAACAAACAATTATCAAACCTAATCTTCATACATCCTTGTTCAAATCAACATCCAAATTGA
>JAPKLW010000497.1:127493-176400 GCA_026898455.1 Plectranthus barbatus
CATGTTTACTTCACCCCTAAATTGTCATACCAAAAGTTTCTTCTTCAATTTTAAGAGTAAACTTGTTCATTGTATCTAGGTTTCTAAGATAGAGACAGAAAAAAATGCTCATCGAAATGGTGGACACGGAATTAGAGTTTAGAAGGAAGCAGGGTTTATACAAAAATGAGTTCAGAGGGCAATCTCATTTTCACGGGTAACTAAGAACTTCGAGCTATTTGTTTAATATGGGTTCAGATCCTAGATTTCTTCCTACCATTTCATAGTATTTATACAAGACAATAAGTTGCTATATATTCTTTCTTTTTTCCAGATATGAAGGTAGATGTGGTTTACCTTCAAATTTTGATGCCAACTACTGCTATGCATTGGGTTATGCTGCTGGCGCACTACTTCATGCTGGAAAGACTGGCCTGATTTCCTCAGTTTGTGCCTCCCTTTGCTATTTACTTCTCATCGAACATGTGATCGAATTGTTATATGTCAAACATTAAATCCCATATGCATCTTTCAGGTGGGAAACTTGACCGCACCATTTGAAAAATGGATTGTAAGTGGAACGCCATTGACATCTCTGATGGACGTTGATTTGTAGGAGTTTTTATTCTTAACTTTTGTACTGAATTCATGTGTATATTTAATTTTGTTATAATTATTATTGAAAAAATTGGAGATTCTATATATTTGTTGCCATCAGTGTTATTGTTGTTATTTTTCAATTATTATAATTACAGGTTTTTAAAAAATTGAAAAAAAAATTAATAAAAAACCAATAGAAGACGCGGAATTCCGCGTCTTCTATAAGCCAATAGACGACGCAGAATTCCGCGTCTTCTATAAGCCAATAGACGACGCGGCCTTCCGCGTCTTCTATATGCTTATAGAAGACGCGGAATTCTGCGTCTTCTATTAGCAAATTTCGCTAGACTACACATATATAGAAGACGCGGAATCCGGTAATAGAAGACGCGGATTCCGCATCTTCTATTGTATTTTTTCTTGTAGTGAGCAGAATGGAGTAACCCAAGATGTAATCAGAATGAGACTATTCTCGTTCTTACTCAGAGATGAGGCACGGTCTTGGTTTGCTGGACTGGACAAAATTCAAATCGGGACATGGGAGGAGCTTCGAGCATAGTTCCTTACCAACTACTTCCCACCGAGCCTGCCGCTGAAAAGGAAAGCTTCCATTACCACTTTCAAGCAGATGTATGATGAGTCACTCTACGAGGCCTGAAAGAGATACAAAGAGCTTCTATGACCTTGTCCTGGACACGGCATCGATCTGGAGATGCAAGTGTGCCATTTCTATGAGGGTTTGAATCCTCACATGAAGGAGTTGGTTAATGCATCTGCTGGAGGGATACTGATGAAGAAGAGTGGTGCGGAAAGCATGAGGTTGCTGGCAGACATGGCGCTGAAAAGCCACCAATGGCCAACTGAGAGACAGATTCCGGTCAAAGCTGTGGAAGCCAAGCCAGAAATTGATGTGGTTGCCGAGGTGAAAAAGCTCCGAGAATAGATTGAAAAATTGGGCACAACACAAGCTGCAGCAGTTATAGAGCCAAGCATGGCTATTGTTCTGGTGGAAGCCGACTACATCAATCGGGGTGCAAGTAGTTCGTCTGGAACTGCCGGGATGGAGGTGAACTACATTGGCGCTGATCATCACAATAACTACCAAGGCAATCAGGGGTATCATTACAACCAAGGGCGATCTCACCCTGGTTTTTCTTATTCTTACCCTTCTGCTGCAGAACACCCTCTGTCTGGTTTTGATGTAGGTACTGGAGGAGAAATCGTGGAAAGGAAAAAATCCATGCTGGAGGAGACGCTCGAGAAATTCATCAAGAGCTCGGATAACCGGTTTGGGAAAGTAGAAACTGAGGTGAAGGGGATGGCTAACCACATGCAGCTGATGATGAAACATCTTCAGATGTTGGACACCCAACTTAGCCAAATCGCCACTACCCTCAGTAATCAGCATAAGCCGGGACAGTTGCCAAGTACGACAGAGGTGAACCCCGCAAAGGAAAAGCCAGTGAATGCAATTACTCTGAGGTCTGGGACGAGCTACAAGGGTCCCGAGATGGTTGTGAACAATTCTGGAGGCGAAAAGGAGCAAGATTGCGCAGGACAGGGATCCACATCGATCGACGCACCACCCGCATCGATCGATGCAGAAGATAGAGCCCCGTTGATTGATGCCACCTGGCGTCGATCAACGCAGAAGTCTGTTCCAGACGCAAAGCTGAAGCAATTTGAAGATCAGCTCCCTCCTATACCATTCACACAGCGGTTCGCGAAGCAGAAATAGGACAAGAAGTTCTCCAAATTTTTGGAGAATCTGAAGAAGGTCAGCATCAACATCCTGCTGATCGAAGCACTGAAGGAGATTCCGGGGTACATGAAGTACCTCCAGAAATTAATGAGTGGAAAGAAACAATTCGTGGAGAACGAGACGGTGAAGATCCACGAGCAGTGCAGCCTGCTACTTCAAAAGCAGGTGCCCATCAAGAGAAGCGATCGTGGATGCTTCTCTATTCCAGTTGAGATTGGGGGACACACGTTCGAGAGAGTACTATGTGATATTGATGCCAGTATCAACCTGATGCCGTACTCCATCTACAAGCGTCTCAACATCAGAGAGATGAGGCCTACGACGATCACACTGCAGATGGTGGACTGGTCTGTGTCCCGTCCGAAAGGTATACTAGAGGATGTGCTCATTTGTGTGGGCCATCTCATTTTTCCTGCAGATTTTGTGGTGCACGAGATGAAGGAGGACGAGAACATGCCCATGATCTTGGGGCATGAGTTTCTCGACACTAGCGCCGCTCTCATTGACAGTCGAGGCAGCGAGATAACACTCCGAGCAAACAACGAGAAGATCACCTTTGTGATCGACAAGAGAAAGAAGAAAGTGGATTGCAATAGGGTCTCCACTACTGAAAAAGGAGATGAATCTGAAGAGGATGAAGCAGCTGCCATTGAGTGGGAGAGAGGAAACGAAAGGGTGAAAGTGTCAACTACACCACCTTTTTCTGAGCTCACCACCATTGTCAAAGACCGTAAGGTTTACATGGTGGATGCCAAAGGTCCGCGATTCTTGACCCGACCTCCCTGGCGGTGATTTGAGGTATCGTCGAGCTGCGACGTTAAATCAAACACTTGTTGGGAGGTAACCCAACCTTTTTCATGTTTCCATTTTTTTTAATTTTCATTTTTCTTTTCGAATTTCTATTATTTTTGTGTTAACGGTTATTTAGCAGTTTAATTCAAAAAAAATTTTGGAGTACGGCTCGTCGTCGATCGATGCAGCCCGTCGTCAATCGACGCCGAGCAGCTCGGCGTGATACTCTTTTATCTGCAGCAAGGATCAATAAGAAGGCTTCAGGTCGATCGATGCGAAGTGCCAGCAGCAACTATTTCACGTCGTGCGATGTTCGAAGACTCCGGTGGATAAAAAGTTGATGTCTGAGATCAACTACCAGGTATCGTTCCCTCTTTTGTCTGATTTTCAAACTTATTCCACTCTTTGAGTTGGAAATAAGTTTGGGGGATGTGGACAAGAGATGGAACTTTTGATCTTTTATTTATTCTGCTTTCCGTATTTAATTTCTGCCTTAAATTTAAATTTTATTCTATTTTGTGGGGAAATATTTTGAGTTTTGAAATAATCCGAATGAGATTTTGAGATTAGAATCGGTTGAGAGTTGAGTTTAAATTGATTGTGATTGTGGTTAGATGCCTTTGAATGTAGAATACCGTACGATAGGATTGATTTGACATTTATGCTTGCATGATGATTGAGTTTATTTGAAATTGACTGTGGAAGAAAAATTTTGAACCCTTGTGTGAGAAATTTGAGCCTTTATTTCGTTTGATGTGAGATTCACATGTGTGTTTTTATTTCTCTAGAACTAGCCTATTTTCTGTGTTGAGACTGCATAGTTTGCACAAGTTTAGGAAATGATCTTAAGCCATCTTTGATAGCCCAATTCCCTAAACACTGTCCCTTCACATTAAATTTTCCCTAGTTAGCCACTTTTGAGTCTATACAAAAATTTTATTTCCTTGTCTATGAGATTAAGAAGAAGTATTGGTTTCGCTCATGTCTTGAGTTGTGGTATATGGGGTGGAATGATTGTGAGATGTAGATAAGAAAATATAAATTAGTGGTAAAAAAGATGTGTGAAAAAGAACCTCAAAGAAATAATTAGAATTCTCATAAGCTCTCTAAAATGAAACGAATAAAAAATCATCAAAAAGAACATAAGAGATTCAAAATGAGCTAGAAAAAGAAAAAAATGAGTTTGTTGAAAATATTAGGAGAAGGTTAGATGATGAATAGAAGGTGGTTTGGATTGATTGAGGAAGTACAACTTGATTGATTTTAGTCACTTAGCCATATTTCCCTACCTTTCCCAAAAAACCTACATTACAACCTATTGAAAGTCCTTTTTATTCTAAACTTGTGTGCACATTCTAGTAGTGGAGATATTAGAAAATTTGCAAGCCTATTGTAGAAATTTCTTCATGCATGTTGTTGAGTGCCTTCATCTATTCCTTAAACACTTGAGAGTTGAGCGATACACTTCTTGTGAGTTCTTCCACTTTTGATGAATTTTCTGTCTCTTTCAAATTGCTTGTGTGTAGTGGATTTTTTATTCTTAACTATGATGAATCTTGCGAGGCATTGCACTTTAATCGCATGATCTTTTGATTTCTTTCTTGCCTATTGATTGAGGACAATCAAACGTTCAAGTTTGGGGGGTTGATAAGCTCATAACTTTACTCGCTTATCCATATTATTTTCTATTATTTTATGTATTTTTATTGAGTTTATATATATATATATTTTATGCATGAGTCTATATTGGGTGGTATTATGCGTACTTTGGTGTTTTTGCAGGTTTTAGGCCTAAGTTCACGAGAAAGCCGTTCCGAAAGCAGTGGCGTGTAACAGTAGCAGTGAAGAATTCTTCCACAAGAGGAATTCGGGCTATTGGCACATGGAAATGGATGAAGCTTTGAGTTATCTCTGCAACGCAATTGGAATCGGGTCAATCGGAGTTCGGGAGAGGAAGTTATGGCCAAAATCGTGAGATCGCGCAGAAGGGGCGAGTGACCACATCGATCGACGTGAATCCACATCGATCGATGCCTAAGAGAGAGCCACGTTGATTGATGCCAATCCACATCGATCAACGCGGCTCTGCTGGCGCGGGAATTTGAAGAAAATTGGATTTATTCATATCTTTAGCCCTAGATTTGATAGGATACACATCCACCCCTATAAATACTTAGTAAATTCAACTTTTTCAGAGTAGCTATCATATTTTCATTCCACAATTTAGTTTTTAGAGTTTGGGGACTTGGGAAACACGAAACCCTTTATTTTCTTGTAAGTTCTTTACTTTTATGCAATTTAATATGTTTTCTTTTGGATTTCTATCTGCGATGAGTTGCTAGAAACCCTAGCGGGTTCTAGGGTTGATATTACTATGGATGCATGTCAGGATTAATTAATTAGGTGTATGATTCCTGTGTTTATTTTTGAATTCTAATTTAATTCTAGGACCGAGAGGTGGCGATTAATTTAGATGTATAGCTATTGATAGAAGGACCGAGAGGTGAATATTGATAGTGGGATTAGGAATGCATGATACACTCTACACTATCCAAAAAGATGTACTAGACTGTAGGAATTGAACTAATTTGCTTATCAGATTGACTAATTTGGTGTACTTGAGACCGAGCAGAGATAGTCGCTAATTAGTAATCTAGGTTATATTTACCAAACAAGGAAATATAGCATCATTGCAGTATTCCACTTGTTAAATTAATTGATTCCTACATGTTATCCATAATAAGAATTCTTCCCTAGAATCTGTGTTCCTTTAAATTTGCTTTCAAAACCTCTTAAATTTTTAAGTATTGTCATCTTTATTTTCCAAATCAAAACCTTGATTTTCTGTTCACTCAAATAATGAATCTTAGGATCATAATTAGTACATAGGATAGTTTCGTTATACAATTACCCTGGATTCGATAACCTTAGGGTTCTTATAAATTTATATGCCACTGTTGCTATAATTAATCTTTAGATTTTACAGTGATCACCAACCCGAGAAATTTTTTTACTTATAAGTCAAACAAACCTGAGATGAAGCCCATTAGGCCTAGGAAGTGGGTTAAGCACAATGTTCCTAATACAAGCATGGCAGTGATTCAGAAAAGGCAGAGGAGCAGGTATACTTTACAGAGAAGGATGGACACTGATTGGACATCCTTCGCAATGTCTCTACCGGCTATTTTCAAATCTCCAACTATAAATAACAGGAGGATCATAGACTAACACATCCGATCGAGCACTTAAAAACCTTGTCGTCACTCTGCCGAATTTAAAACTCAAAGCATTAAAATCTCTCTGGCAAGAAAGCCTTAACTCTGTGGTTCATTTATTGAACACGAGGCATTATTGCTTCAGGAATCTTTAGAGATTCACCGTGTGACCTTTGTGTACACGAGGATTAAGTCTTTTTGACTTATTCTATTTTTCTTGGTGTTCTTACTTTTCAAGTGAGAACACAGCGGCCTGATTCTCTAAGTAGAAGAAGGTTATTACGGGCCTTTGCCAACCAGCATACGTTCTGGGAAAAACTCAACCATCCACCCGCCGAAGAAGGAGAAGGGAGGTTTGTCCTCAATCCATTTCCGACGACTGCCAGTTTTGAGAAGACTTCAAGGTGCCACCTGGCTTCGAGGAACTTAAGAAGCAGTGAAGAACAACTTCCTGGGCAAGTGATCCATTCCGCTGTGAACGGTGGTCTCTACAACATTTGGCTATAGATCGTGACGATTGTATCTTCATTACTTAGTCAATTACCGGATTAATTTTCGAAGAGTGGACGTAGGACTTAAGGCTCCAAACCACTATAAATATCCTACATCATTTACAATTTTATTTACTTTACGCACCATACAGTTTTCAAATGTGTTTTGAAACCTTTAGCACTTCTCTGAAAGTATCGAAGTGTATAACTGTTGACTGCATATAACTGTAAACTGGTTACCTAAAACTGTTGGCTTACACAAACTGTTGTTTTTAAACTGTTGTTTAAAAATTGAGTCGTAAGTTTAAACTGAACTGCTTGCATTAAGAGTGCAAATAACTGTTGTTATACTTCCGCTGCACATTATACGTACTCTGATCTGGGACCAAAAAGTGGTATCAGAGCAGGTCGGTCTTTCTAGACTATCCTATTTTGAGTCGCTTCAGACCGGATCCATATTTCCTTGCACTCTTAATTATTTGTTAAGTGTGATTAGCGAGCAGGTTATCTTAAGATAATGATGAGTTATCCAAGCCTTCCCAAGTACAAGCCGAAGAAGTTCGACGAATGGACCTCTGAAGATCTAGAAGATTAATATCCAGCTTGCAGGAGAAGATAGCCCAGGTGGTGTCCAAATGGTAGAGAAGCCACTGGAAGAATGGACACTTGAAGACAAGAAACGCCATCAGTTGGATCCCATCGCTCAAAAAATGATTATGCAATCTCTCCCAGAATCTCTCATGGACGAAGCCATAGAGAACAACAGTGCTAAAGAGTTATGGGACAAGATCAACGAGCTTACCAGGGAATCTGAAGCTATGAGGCGCAATAAGAAACAAATGTGTGTTGACAAATATGAATCCTTCCAGATGCTGCCTGGCGAAATGATCTAATCGATGGAAGCAAGGTTTAATGCCATTATCAGTGAAATGAAAAATCTCGGAAGAGAAGAAAAGGTGGCTGACATAAATGCCAAAATTCTTTCCAGAATGCCGAAGGAAGACTAGTTTGTCAAAATCACCAGTTTGAAGACCATGGATCTCTCAAAAATGTCAACCAAAGAGCTGTTCGCCAAACTCCAAGCCCATGCATGGGATATTCAGATGGTGAACAAGAATGAAGTTGTTAGAACCCCTATTTCAGCAGCTGATGGTGACGTTGCATTCTTCGTAAAGAGAGACTTCCAAAGGCGACCGAAGAGGCTAGTTCAGTTCGAGAAAACTGCCTACCAATCCTCACCAGCGAAGGATACCTCCACCTCAGTTCAGAAGAAGGAAATTGAACTGTCAGTTGCCAAATTGGAGGAAAAGATGAGGAACCTGACCGTACTTCTCGAGAAGGCCAAAGGAAAAGGGAAGGAGGCTCAGTCCAGCGAGCAAAGGTTCACAAAGAGAGAGCTACGCACATGTGATAAGTTAGGATTTTTACCAACTTATCTAGTTGTTCTTTGACTAATTGTGTGATGTTAAGGCTGTTTTAGTGTCTTTTTCATGCATGGATTGGCTTTTGTGCTCGTAATGTCGTGTTTGATGAATCCTGTAGGTTTTTAGTCAAAAATATAGAATAATCGGAATTCCAGTCCAGGTCCACGTCGATCGACGCCCCGCGGGCGGCGATAGACGAGGAAAATGAAGTGGAGTGATCGACGAGAGGAAGGAGTGATTGACGAAGGCTGCAAAACAAAGCTCACGTCGATCAATGCCAAGGCACGTCGATCAACGAGGGTGTTTCAAAGGCATTGATCGATGCTGATTTCCGACGATCGACGTGACTGCGGGATTTCCTAATCTGAGTCTGATTTGAAGAGATAGACATATCTAATTCTAGATGTTGTTTGATACATCTTTCATTATTATAAATAGCCATGTAAAATTCGAATTAAAGGGTGGAAATCAATATAGCAATTAAGAGATTTTAGAGTTGAAGAATTTAGAAGATTTCCAAGAGTTTTTAGAGTTTATGATTGAAGACAGAATTTTGTGGGAAGACATTCTGACCCAAGTTTTTATGCAATTCAGGTTTTATTTTTCTATGATGAATATTGCTATGAATATGTGTAACTAACTTCCTTCTCAGATTCTAGGGTTCGAATTATCATTGTATGGATGTTTGATTAATTGAATTATTTCCCTTTCCCTTCATAGTTTGTGAAATCTGTGCTTATTCATAATCTTGAGTTTGCTGGCCATATCTTAGGATTAATTAGTTGATTGCTTGAGACGTAACTGTAATAGTTTTCAATGGAAAGAGATTTTCACAATATAATTTGATTTCTTGTCGTAACTGAAGGAGATAAGTTATAGGAATAAATCTGTAGATCTTTGGAGTTAGTTAGTTCATCTTGAGACCGAGCGGAGATAGATAATTGACTAATCTACTTTATGAATTGTTCAACAAAGAAGTTCATAATATTTTTCTGATGTTTCTCTACGAAGAGGAATTAAATTTGGAATTAATCAATTCATTCATCCATGTCATACTTGATAGGTAGATATCCGTAGAATCTGTACTTCTCATAATCTTTCATCACAAGTATTTTAATTTCCTGTTTAATTTTAATCTGCAAATATTACTATTTTTCAAAATAAACAAAACCCCAAAAATCTGATTTTCCCTAACCAGTGTTTTGAGAGCTTGTGATTTAGTACTTAAGGTTTTTCGTTATTTCATTCCCTGTGGGATCGATAATTTTCATTTGCCGCTATATTATTAGCTTTGCTAAGTCGCTAGTCAAATAATTTAGCAATCAAATTTTGGTGCCTTTGCCGGGGAGTGAATAGAAATAATCTTACTATTAAATCTGTGATTGAAATACCGATTTAGGCTGTAATTTTCGTACTTTTCTTCAAATTTTTGTACTTTTTGTTATTAACGTTGATCGACGTGACACTCACATCGATCGATGCAGTTGTTATTTCCACGTCGATTGATGTTATATCTCGTCGATCGATGCCGTAGTGCTTTCAGAATTTCAACTTTTCAATTTCAGTTCGTTTCGTTTTATTTTCAGTCTTACCTCACTACCTCCTTTGCTGTGCAAGTAGTGCATGAGTTAGAGGAAAGGACCAGCTTTATTATCACCCGGACATTGAAACCACTTGCAGAAAGATCCGAAGGAATAAGCGTGCTCAGGAAAGCTCGAGTAATCAAGTGATGGACGATAACGTACCACCGCTAATTGTTCAACCACCTCCACTAATGCTAACTGCAGAGGTGCAAGCTGTGCTTCTCCAAGAAGTTCAAGCTATGAGGGCACAAATCCAACAGCTAAATCTGGAAAGAGACCTCGATAGGAACAATCTGAATGGAAGGGATCTTTGTCGTAACCCACTGTTTAAGGACAATCCCGATAATGAAGAGGATGACAACCCGAATCCGCCAGAGGAATCTGACGATGAGGAAGAAGAGGAGGCTATGCAGAACCGATATAAACCTCGGTTCAGGGAGACAAACTTCAAAATTGGCATCAATGCCAACAATTTTGAGCTGAAGACCGGATTGGTGCAGATGGTGCAACAAAATCAATTCGGAGGAAGAGCCACTGAGGATCCCTACGCACATCTAGATAAGTTCCTTATGCTGTGCAATACTGTCAAAATCGGAGGAGTCAGCAAGAGTGTCATTCGAATGCGTCTGTTCGCATTCTCTCTGAGGGATAAGGCACAATCATGGTTCACTGCACTGGACAAGGAAAGTATAAGCACATGGAATAAATTCCTGGAAAACTTCTTCCCTCCGAACGTCATCAGGCAGAGAAGGAAGGAAATCATCAGATTCGCTCAAAGACCTGATGAGAGCTTCAGTGAGACATGGGAGCGATTCAAAGAACTACTGAGATCATGCCCCGGACATGGCTTTCCGCCAGGAGAACAGACAGAAGCATTTTACGAAGGACTCAATGATAAGACCGTCAAGTTGGTGGACACCACACTGGGAGACACTATCATGACGAAAAGCGGAAAGAAAGCCAAAGAATTCTTCCAAAAGATGGCAAACAACACTCAATGGTGGTCCTCAAATCGAACTCGGCCTGTGAAAGCAGTCAAGAAAGTGGTGGAGAAAGTTACCGAACAACCTGATTTGGCAACCGAGCTGAAAAAGCTAAAGGAAGAGTTCGCTACACTGAAGCAAGAGAAAACAGTCGCTGCAGTTCAGATAGTGCAAGCTCCACCTGAGGGGGATGGTGCCGAGGTAAACTTCATCCAAAGGGGCGGTTATCAAAATAACTACCGAGAAGGATATCAGCAACACAATCAGCAGCATAACCAGCCCTATACTTATAATCACGCGAAGAATCACCGTGGATTTTCCTACGCAAACCCTCAAGCCGCGGAGCAGCCACCACCAGGATTTGCCGTACAAGATGGGGCAATAGTGGAGAAGAAGAAGCCAAATCTCGAGGAGATTTTGGCTAAATTCATGGAAGGCTCCACTGATACGGTAGCTAAGCTAAAGCAAGAAATCTCGGGCGTGAACACTAAGGTTGATCAGATGCAGAAGCATGTGCAAATTATAGAGAACCAGGTCAGCCAGATTGTCGATGCCCTTGGAACTAAACACAAGTCGGGACAACTCCCGAGCAACACTCAGGTCAACCCCAAGAACCAGAATCAGAGGAACCAAGTGAATGCCATAAGTCTAGAGGGAGAAAATCGTATGAAGGGCCAAAGCAGGCAGGGAAAGATGCCCGAGAGAAAGGAGAAGCCGAGCAGGACGAAGAAGCTGTCGCAGACAAAGCCCCATCGACCGATGCGGGGTCTCCGTCGATCGACGTAGCACCAAAAGCCACGTCGATCGACGCTGATCCACGTCAATCGACATCCGCCCCCATTCCGCCACCGAAGAATTCTCCTTTGTCATATCCGCAGCGGTTTGCCAAGACAAAGATGAACGTGAGGTATGCACGCTTCCTTGAAACTATGAAGAAAGTGCATATCAACATTCCATTGGTAGAAGCCCTGCAAGAGATGCCCGTATACATCAAGTTTCTGAAGGACATGGTCTCTCAGAAAAGACCCTTCTTGGAGCATGAGACGGTCAACCTGTTCGAAGAATGCAGCGCCATAATTCAAAAGAAGATGCCAATCAAAAGGGAGGACCCGGGCTCCTTCACAATCTCTTACATCATCGGAGGGGAGACCTTTGGGAAAGTTCTCTGCGATTCTGGTGCATTGATCAATCTGATGCAGCTGTCAATTTTCAAGCGGTTGAAAATCGGAAACATCAAGCCCACAGCAATCTCACTTCAGATGGCCGATCTATCAGTGTCTTATCCAAAAGGCATCGTGGAAGATGTGCTGGTGAAGGTAAAAGATTTCATCATTCCAGCTGATTTTGTGGTGCTCGATATGGAAGAGGATCGGAACATTCCTCTGATTCTTAGAAGACCATTCTTGAAGACCGGAGGGGCATTGATAGACATTCGAGACGGCAAACTGACATTCCGGGTTAACAACGAGTCAGTCACATTCTCGATCTATGAGGTAATGCAGAAACACAACGAAGGAAGCTATCAGGAAGAATGCCACATGATCAATTGATTCAGCCCGGTTATGTCTTCTCCCTTTGCCTCTCTCAAAAGTGAACCGAACTTTCTGGAAAACTGCCTGCAACACTTGCTGTTCTTGTCAACGAATTTGGACGAGGCAGACGAGGAGATCTTGGATCTGGTCATGGAGCTGGATGTGTTCGAGGAGATAACTCGAGAAAAAGAAATCAAGAGAGAACCACTGCCTAGCCACTATTCCCAGAACCAGCCAGAAAAAGATGAGGGAAAGCACATGTCGATCGACGCCACTATCTTGTCGATCAACGCCGCTTCGAAACTCACGTCGATCGATGGAGCATCTTCGTCGGTCGACGCGATCTGGAAAAGCTGTCCTCCAGGTCTGATCCTCCACTTCTGAAACCTAAGACACTTCCGGAACATCTCAGGTACGCATTTCTGGGTTCTAATGACACTTACCCGGCTATTGTTTCTGCCTATCTTACACAGGGGGAGTTGGACAAATTACTGCGAGTTCTACGGAAATACAAGTCCGCCATCGGATGGAATTTGGGGGATATCAAGGGGATCAGCGAGCCCATCGCTTTGCATGCACAAGATCATCCTTGAAGAGGATGCCACACCAAAGAGACAAGCACAGCGACGACTAAATCCCATCATACAAGAAGCAGTAAAGAAGGAGGTTCTCAAACTCCTAGACCATGGCATGATATATCCAATTTCCGACAGAAAGTGGGTGAGCCCTACACAAGTAGTAGCCAAGAAAGGGGGGACGCAGATAGTAAAGAATGATGATGGAGAGGAAGTTGCGACAAGACCGATCGCGGGATGGCGATTTTGCATTGACTACCGAGCCTTAAACACCGCCACGTGCAAGGACCACTTTCCTCATCCCTTCATTGATCAAATGCTTGATAGATTATTCGGTTACCCTTTTTATTGTTTTCTTGATGGTTACTCAGGGTACAACCAGATAGCTGTGGCGCCTGAAGATCAACACAAGACTGCATTCACCTGTCTATACGGAGTGTTCGCCTACCGTCGGATGCCCTTTAGATTATGCAATGCACCGGCTACTTTCCAGAAATGCATGATGGCAATCTTCCACAACTTGATCGAAGATTTCATGGAGGTATTTATGGACAATTTCTCTGTTTTTGGTAGCTCATTCGATGTTTGTTTGCAGAATCTGGCTACTGTACTTGAGAGATGCACCATGACAAACCTATGCCTCAATTGGGAGAAATGCCACATCATGGTGCGAGAGGGGATTGTGTTGGGTCATCGAGTATCAGCTGAAGGACTTGAAGTAGACCGAGCCAAAGTGATAGCCATTGAAAAGATGCCACCGCCAACAAGTGTCAAAGCAGTCCGAAGTTTTCTAGGCCACGCCGGATTCTATAGGAGGTTCATCAAAGACTTCTCAAAGAAATCTCGGCCCTTGTGCAACCTACTGGAGAAGGATGTTTCCTTCGTTTTTGATGACGAATGCTTGAAGGCATTTGAGAGACTAAAAGAGGCACTGGTGACTACGCCAGTCTTCATCGCTCCAGATTGGGATGAGTCATTCACATTGATGTGCGATGCCAGTGACTACGCTGTTGGGGCACTCTTGGGTCAACTAAAGGGAAGACTCTTCCATGTGATTCACTACGCCAGCAAGAGCATGAATCCGGCCCAATGCAACTACACCACTACGGAGAAAGAGATGCTCGCGGTTGTGTAAGCCTTTGACAAGTTGCGGCCTTATCTGATAGGCTCAAAGACGATTGTCTACACCGACCATGCAGCCATCAGATACCTGTTCGTGAAACAAGATGCCAAGCCTAGATTGATCCGGTGGATATTGTTGCTGCAAGAGTTTGACTTGGAGATCAAGGACAGAAAGAGGAGTGAGAATGTGATCACTGACCATTTGTCACGACTCGAGCCACCAGTCGAAGGGGATGATCCACAATTGATGATCCAAGAGACGTTCCCTGACGAACAGATCTATGCTCTTAGGGATTTGAAGGAGACATATGAGTCCAAAATGCCCTGGTATGCGGATTTCGCCAATTACTTGGTCGGCGGCGTACTTCCTCCGGACTCCTCTCCATATGCAAAGAAGAAGTTTCTGCACAACGTCAGATTCTACTATTGGGAGGATCCCTATATTTGGCATAGATGTGCTGATGGCGTCATTCGCCGTTGTGTGCCCCAGTCCGAGTGGCAACAAATCTTTGAAGCCTGCCATTCATCTCTTAGTGGTGGTCATCGTTCAGCCAACCAGACGACATTCAAAATTCTTGCCAGCGGATTCTATTGGCCATCTATCTACGAGATCTGCCGTGGATAGATTACGAGTTGTGATTGCTGCCAGAGGACCGACAACATCTCGTGGAGGGATGAGATGCCACAGACTCCGATTATTAAAGTCCAGATCTTTGATGTTTGGGGGATCGACTTCATGGGACCTTTTCCGCCATCCCAAGGGTTCTCATACATTCTACTGGGAGTAGACTATGTGTCACGATGGGTTGAGGCCATTCCAACAGTCACCAACGACTCCAAAGTGGTCATCAAGTTCCTGCAAAAGCTCATAACGAGATTTGGGATGCCAAGAGCCTTGGTGAGCGATGGGGGATCCCATTTCTGAAACAAATGGCTTGCCTCCCTTCTTGCGAGGTACGGAGTCAAACACCGAGTCACCACCCCATATCATCCTCAAGGGAATGGGCTGACGGAGCTGTCCAACCAAGAAATCAAGCAAATCTTGTAGAAGACGGTGAAGCAAAGAAAGTATTGGGCGGCAATACTTGATGAGGCATTATGGGCATACCGCACCGCATACAAAACGCCCATTGGGACATAACCATATCAGCTGATTTTTGGGAAGTCCTGTCACCTGCCCGTTGAGATGGAGCACAAGGCTTGGAGAGCAGTGAAAGAATTGAATCTTGATTGGAAGACGGATGCAAAAGAGCGCGCCATGGCATTGAATGAGCTGGAAGACTTTAGGGATGAAGCCTACGAGAACAATGTCATTTACTAGAAGCGAGCGAAGAGATTCCACGAAAAAGGGATTCGCTCTCATGTTTTTCATTCAGGTGACAAAGTCCTCTTCAAATCCTGTCTTCGCTTCATGCCCGGAAAGCTGCAGTCAAAGTGGGCCGGACCGTACACCGTGATCTGTTAATTTATGAACGGTGTAGTCGAATTAACTGGCCAAGATGGGAAGAACTTCAAAGTGAACGGGCAGAACCTTAAACCGTACTACACCCCACTTCAAGTCGGAGCGGTGGAAAAGAACTACTTGAATCGCCCATGAAAGTATATGTATTGTCGAGCTAGTGACATAAAACCAAGCACTGGTTGGGAGGTAACCCAACAGTTTACTGCTTTCTTTACTTCTGTTATTTTAAATTCAGTCTAGTTGAGTCATTAGGAGTTGTTTTTTTTTTCAGTAAAAATTTTTTGAATTTTTTTCGGGTCCAGTACTCTGTCGGGACTACGCCGATTGCTGCCATTTGGCATCGATCGACGTGTGTTGCTTAGCCACGTCGATCGATGCCATTCTTCGTCGATCGATGAGAATTCTTTGTCCACGTCGATCGACGGGGATGCCTCGTCGATCGACGCGAGCTTTTCTGAAGTGCGCCAGAGACGGGTTTAAAACATAGTTTTCTCATTCTTTTCCTCACAAACACACGACGCACGCACTCTCTCTCTCTCTCAAACACCCATCCTCGAATTTGTTTCTCTTCAAACTCGCCGCTACAACCCACGGTATGTATCCTAGACCCTTCCACTTTGATTATTTCATGTGTAGTGACTGATTTGAGCATGATTTTGAGGAAAATTGAACTTGGAGCCCTAGTTTCAATTTTTGCATTTTTGTCGATTTTGTTGCCATTCGTTATGATTATTCGATATGGTTAGTCGTTCTAGTCGATTTACTTGCTTGTGGTGAATTTGTAGCTTGGATTTCATTGAATTTGACACACGCTAGTTTGGGGGATAATTCCAATTGGGGGTGATTTTCTTGTCTTGCTATTTTCATGTAGAATTCTTTCGATTTATGAGAAAATATGCTAAGATGAAGTTTGAATTGCATGAATGTCGAACCAATTTTGCTTGGGTAGATGCATTTTGTGGATAATCGCACATCTTTGTCGTATTAATGTTTGAGAATTGTTATGATGTACTTTGATTAGCATTGACATTTTTCTCACTACCCTTGCAGTTCATTATGGATTTTCGACCTGCATTCGCCAACTGGGCTTATGAGAGACGTTTCAGAAAATTCTCAAGCTCCGAGTTCACAGTCCGGCAGACACTTTACCCATGTCCTAGAGTTTCTTGCCTCACTCCATGTCTATGAGGTTCAGCCGGAGTCGGAGCCTACCACCATCTCCTTCCAGCTCCTGAATGAACATTACGAGATGCCGCGGGATGTGCTTGAAGGCATATGGGGAGTCCAAAAAGGGGGGGATGGTTTTCTTCTCCTGAGTTTTGACATTGCCCGATTCTGGAGCCAGTTGCAGCCGAAGCAAAAGAGGATTTGCGGGAGTTTGACTCCGGGAATTTGAAGGCTTCCTCCTTTGACAACCCAGTTTTCCGCTACATTCAAAGATGCATGGGGGTGTCTATCACATGCCGGCATGAAAGCGCCACGGCAAGAGTGGGAGAGTTGTATGCCATCTACTGCATGCTGACGGGGGAAGAGTTCAGCTTTGCGGCGTTGGTCATGGACCACTGGAGGCATCAAATCAAAGCCCCAAGGGCAAAATTTGGAGTGGGGGATTCATACCCCGATTGCGGAGCACGTGGGCATTGACTTGACCCAGATTGAGGCACTCGAGGACGATAACCGAGGACTTGGCACCGGGCTCCTGGTCAAGATGTTGATGCTCTCACCACAGGAGGCCGGTTGGTCTTTGCGGATGTCCAATGGGGACAGGTTCCCACTTCCGCAAAGGGAGCTCACGCACATCATAGATTATCACTTCCGTGATAACTGGTTGATGAGCACACTGATAGCCGTGTGAAGCACACACAATTAACACTTTAAATTTATCAATCCGGTCTCTTTTCTAATTCGCTCAAGTGGATATCACCTACTCAATTAAAAGGTACCAATAGCTAGGTTACTCAAAAGTCATTGATTTTCATCTATGTAGGCAATGAATCGTAAACTAAGCTTTAAATGCAAACAATCAATTATTAAACAAATTGCTAACTTCTCCAATCATGTAATTCTATAAAGGGTTTAGGTAGATTAGAAGATAGTGAGTGTTTGTAAACTTCAATTGTTCCGAATTAAACCAAGTTATGTTGCAAACGAATTTTAATTCCTATGAGGTTGAGCAACCGACTCTAATGTCGCTAGTCACTTGTTACGGATAACTAGCGGTAGAGGACACTAGGAATTGCAAACAGCTACGTTATTAACTCCTAGGCCACTCCCATTTGACCGTCAATTATCATCCTACAATCCTAGCACCACACATGGATTGGAACTAGAATTATAAGATTATGCACATATCACTACGATTCCGTTCGCGTGTTGGCTGCAACGTTCACGTCAACTACCTAAAGGCTGGCTATTACCTACACCTAATAGGCAAGAAACAAGCTCAAGTGCAAATCAACCCCTCATAGAAAAGTAAACAAGCATAATTGATTCAATCCATCACAATATCCATTATACAACACTCACTAATGAAATTAGTTCTCCATAACTTGAGTTAAGTACAAAACAAATTGAGAATTAAGAGAATTCATTACAAAACTTCAAGGTCAACGATTGATCTTCTTCGGTTTTCTTCTATGAATCCAATCTACCTCTCTTCCTTCTTCAATCTTCACCAAATGGATGGAATGTGGCTTGATTCACCTTGATTTTGGTTGGGGAGAGGTTTGGAGATGAATCTAGAGAAAAGTATCATGACGGTTATTCCAATTTTGCCAAAAAGCTCTTCAATTAACTGATTTTCCCCCTTTTATAGGCGAGCAAGCAGGGCCTCGGATTGCCCGAGCCAAAATTAGCTCACCCGAGCCTTCCCAGAAATCGTGGGAAGTTGGGAGGCATGTTCTGGCTCGACCGAGCCTGCTCTCTGTCAGCATGGCTCGGTCGAGCCTGCACTGCTCAACCGAGCGAGCCCTCTGTCCGGCTCAGCTCGGCCGAGCCTACTTCGCTCGGCCGGGCGACTCCTCCAATCCTCTGAAACTCTCCTTTCGCTCCGCTCGGACGAACCTAACCCCCTCGGACTCCAAACTCAGACGATTTTCCTCCAAAACTCCACCAAATATGCCATATTATGCTCAAAACACGTCCTACAACATTTCAAACACGAAAACAAGACAAAAGAACAATGAAAGCATATGATATGAGGGTAAAATGGCCACAAACATGCACGCTCACACATCAAAAAATAGGTCATTTTATCCACATATCATAATCCCCCAAACATGAACCTTTGATTGTCCTCAATCAAAACAAAGTAAAGCAATCAATAAACCTCATCAAACAACCTCATAGCTCATCATAGTCATCTCAGCATGCTTTTATCGAACGAGATTATCACCTAACTTTGTGACACGGTTAATGCTAACGACTCAAAATACTCATCAACATTGGATAAAGAAATGAAAGCACTCCCTTACGTGGTTAAGGTTTGATGAATTCACTCTTTCACAAGATATCGAGCACAATTTCCATAGGCTTGAAAAAAATCTCACCACTATACTACAATGAGTTGGCTCATTAAATAAAAAAGGTCTTTGTTTTCGGTTATAACGTGGCTTACTAAAAGGTAGGTGGTTTTGGGCTAAAGTGACGAACTTCTCCATATCCCAAAACCCCAAAACTAATTCTCTTCAATCCACTTCTAACCTTGAGGCTTTTTCATCAAATAACTCTCATAATTTTTTTCGTTTCTTTCTTTTCTCATTTTTCTTTAGCACCATCATTTTTTCTTTCCTTTCATGGTGCCTTACTTTTTTTCTTTTTCTCTTTTTCTCTTTTCTTTTTACCCAAATTTTTGTTGGTACCCATTTTTCTAGGATTCAAATCAATCCTACACTCAATACTTTTATTGCCTCAACAATCACAACTCAAAGATACCAAATGATTCTCATCCCAACTCTCATCTCCGTATTCACCCTCATACACTCATTCCCCCCAAATTTTGTCCTAATAATTTCAAAGAAAATTCTCCATTTAAGCACAATCACGGGAAACAAGGGTATGAAGGGCAAAATTATGATATCAACAACCTTATACTCCCGAAGTGAAAAGAAGGACTAAGAATCGATGGCCTAAGATCATCTTTTAGTTACCAAACTCATGCCAAATAGACAGAGAATATATTCAAGTTCTAGATTTTGTGCTCTCAATCTTGCCACTCACAACCGATCAAAGTATGACAATATCAAGGCTCAAGAACTCTCGGTTTTTGTCAAGTCCTAGGCATTAACCACGCACAAAACTCTGCAATTCAAAAGTTCAATTCGAGCACGCCTTAACAACTAGATTATGCCCTATCATTGGTCAAAGTAAATCTTAAGCCTTACAAAGTAAATCATGATTCAAATCTCCAATTCTCATTTAGGTTCATCACACACACACACAACAAGCACACAACATCCTAATTAACAATCTACATGCCAAGAACAATTAAATTGAATCTAAATGGTAGGAGAAACGATAGTATGCGTTACCCATCGGTAGACACGATCACACCGCTCTCCTTTCCTTATTTGCACCTACTACACATCAATACAACACCACCAAACAATTGAGCATAATAAAGCCAATAAAGCTCTCATATCCACCAATCTTTCCACAAACCAATATTTCAAGAAAACTATAACATTTATCCACTAGCACCACCATTCATACCAAACCATTAGACATATCCACATACCAAAACCAAATAGAAAGAATTCAACTCATGCAAGCTCGCAAAATGATTCATCAACAACTATTCAATTAAAATTAAAACATCCAAATATCATCCACATTCAAATATCCACAATCAAATCAAAAGTGAAGGTAGATCAATATTGTTATACAACCAAATCGAATAAAGAATCATTATTCAAACAAACTAAACTAAACTAATAAAAGATAAGATAGGAGAGGAGAGGAGAAGAATAAACCAAGGCACCGGCTACCGGCACATCCCCCCAAACTTAGTCAAGTGATACTAAGTTTGCAAAAATGGTGGATGGTGCATCGTCACTCCTCTCGATATTGTAGTTTCTCCTAACAAACACAAAACCAATAAACTAAACATTTATTCAAAATCAAATCAACTAAAAGAAATTAAACAAAAGAAAGAAAATTGGTTGGGTTGCCTCCCAACAAGCGCTTCCATTTACGTCGGTAGCTAGACGACCTTACCATGTCATCCATTGTCAAAAATCTTGTGTATTTTCAAGATACCTTTCTCCCTTGTTCTGCATTTGCTTGGGAGCAATTTGTCCAAAGCGATCTTTCTTTCACCCCTTTCGTCTCTCCAAGGAGGGTTGCATGTCTTGACAAACTCGACTATAAAAGGTGGTGATTCCTTCTTTGATTTGATCTCTAAGGCATCATCCAATTGAATCCAAAGTATATAAGTCTCAACTTGTCCCCCATTTGGATCAATCTACAACTTCTCCACATCCCCTTTCTTAATCAAATCATATGATTCCTTCACCATGACTTCAAGTATTACTTCCTTTTCCACCTTGTCTATCACTCGTGAAGGAAATTTAAGCACCACATCGCCACATGGACTTTCCGACATAACTTCCTCATCATGGTTCTCCACTTCGTCATTTTGTACCAATGCCAGAACTTCTTTCATCACCTCAAGGGAAGGTATCACAAGAACACCATTCTTCTCACTTTCAATGTGTATCCTCTCCTCCTTGGTGCTATCATCCTCTTTCTCTTCTTGAGGTAACTCTTTATCTTCTTTCCTTAATTCTTCTTCTTGCATCTCCTTTACTCTTGTATCTTGAAATCTTACTTCCTTAAGTACCATAACCGCATCCTCACATTCATCTTCAGAAATTTCCTCACAACTTCCTTCGAGACCTATTTCCTTGTCAATTGGATATTCTTTCACTCGAGGTTCCTCACTCACCTTCTTCAAGACATCGGATAGTTGCATTCTTAACTCCAAAAGCCTTCCCTCTAGCTTATCCGGTTTCCTCTCCAAAGCTTCCCGAGATGATCTTGCTTCTCTAAATCTTTCATGATCACGGCTACCCCCTTCATCACAATGAACTCTTGTTAATGATGGATTCCAAGTTGGGTTTTGGCTTTTATATGAACTATGTGTAGAGTATCCATAACATGGGGAACGGTACACGCTGTTTTGGACATCACAATTCCCCCATTGATCACCATATCTTTCATTTCTACACTCCTCTTCTTTATATCCCCAATTCGACTTCACCTTCCAGTCATGTCTCCTCTCTTCCATCCAAGGGTAGCTCTCTTCAAATACCAACCGGATTGGCCTCCTCGATCGTTGTCTCTCCAATATTTTTGCTCTCATCTCATCCAATTCTCTTTGGAGATTGTTAAGTCTTTCCGAGTGAACTCCTCTATGATTCTCCATTTGACACCTACAAGAGTCCAACAATCTCAAAGTACCAACGAATAAATCAACTAACAACTAATCAAACAAAAGTTAGTACTCACCTACCAATTACAAGACAAACAATTCAACAAAACAAACAAGAACAATTAACAAACAAATGTTAGTAACAAAATTCACACAGGCATTTCCTCAAACACCTAGCATACCATACTTCAACTTTCAATAATTCCACAAGACCTACTAAAAGAAACCCTGGCAACGGCGCCAAAAATGTGATAGCCGCGTGAAGCACACACAATTAACACGTTAAATTTATCAATCCGGTCTCTTTTCTAATTCGCTCAAGTGGATATCACCTACTCAATTGAAGGGTACCAATAGCTAGGTTACTCAAAAGTTGTTGATTTTCATCTATTTAGGCAATGAATCGTAAACTAAGCTTTAAATGCAAACAATCAATTATTAAACAAATTGCTAACTTCTCCAATCATGTAATTCTATAAATGGTTTAGGTAGATTAAGATAACAAATCCGACAATCTTAGAAGATAGTGAGTGTTTGTAAACTTCAATTGTTCCGAATTAAACCAAGTTATGTTGCAAACAAATTTTAATTCCTATGAGGTTGAGCAACCGACTCTAATGTCGCTAGTCACTTGTTACGGATAACTAGCGGTAGAGGACACTAGGAATTGCAAACAACTACGTTATTAACTCCTAAGCCACTCCCAATCGACCGTCAATTATCGTCCTATAATCCTAGCACCGCACATGGATTGGAACTAGAATTATAAGATTATGCACATATCACGACGATTCCGTCCGCGTGTTGGCTGCAACGTTCACTTCAACTAACTAAAGGCTGGCTATTACCTACACATAATAGGCAAGAAACAAGCTCAAGTGCAAATCAAACCCTCATATCATAGTAAACAAGCATAATCGATTCAATCCATCACAATATCCGTTATACAACACTCACTAATGAAATTAGTTCTCCATACCTTGAGTTAAGTACAAAACAAATTGAGAATTAAGAGAATTCATTACAAAACTTCAAGGTCAACGATTGATCTTCTTCGGTTTTCTTTTTTGAATCCAATCTACCTCTCTTCCTTCTTCAATCTTCACCAAATGGATGGAATGTGGCTTGATTCACCTTGATTTTGGTTGGGGAGAGGTTTGGAGATGAATCTAGGGAAAAGTATCGTGATGGTTATTCCAATTTTGCCAAAAACCTCTTCAATTAACTGATTTCCCCCTTTTATAGGTGAGCAAGAAGGGCCTCGGATCGCCCGAGCCTTCTTGGAAATCGTGGGAAGTTGGGAGGCACGTTCTGGCTCGGCCGAGCCAGAACTGCTCGACCGAGCCATGCTAGCCTGCTCTCTGTCAGCATGGCTCGGTCGAGCCTGCACTGCTCGGCCGAGCGAGCCCTCTGTCCGGCTCAGCTCAATCGAGCATGCTTCGCTCGGCTAGGCGACTCCTCCAATCCTCTGAAACTCTCCTTTCGCTCCGCTCGGACGAACCTAACCTCCTTGGACTCTAAACTCAGAAGATTTTCCTCCAAAACTCCACCAAATATGTCATATTATGCTCAAAACACGTCCTACAACATTTCAAACATAAAAACACGAAAATAAGATAAAAGAACAACGAAAGCATATGTTATGAGGGTAAAATGGCCACAAACATGCATGCTCACACATTAAAAAATAGGTCATTTTACACACATATCACACACCCGCGCACCTGCGGCTCATGGTCAGATCACGTGGAGGACCCGGTACCTCCAGACTTCTTCACCGACTGCTAACTCAGCCAGACCAGCGACCACCGCAGACCCCCCAGCAGAGCCCGAGGATGAGGAGCACGATGGAGGTGGAGAAGAGATTCTGGATCAGATTGGTGGACCGTCGTTCAGCCACTTTGGGGGAGAGTCTTCATTTTTCGGGGTGGACCTGGCGACGATCTACCAGTTCATGCAACAGCAGGCTGCTTGGCAGACGGAGGAGCACACCTGGCAGGCCGAGTTTCGCCAGCACGTGACCACGAGGCTCAACAGCCTCGACATGCAGATGCAGCACCTCCTCCTGAACATCCAACCTGACTCAGACTACCTCCGCCACCAGCATGAGTGCCAGGATCGCCAGTGGAGACTTCCCGTGTGGCCATCTCCCGATGTAGTGATGGAGGATCCTCCGGAGGAGGAATGAGTTACCATTTCCTTTTTCCTATCTAACTTTCAAACTTGTCCACTCCTTCGAGTGAAACAAGTTTGGGGGGATGAGGATCGGAAAAGGTAAACGCTTGTTTTATTTTTATTTAGTTATGTTATTTTTTTTTATTTTTTTTTTCCTTTTTTTTTCGATTTTTTTCCTTTTTGTTTTTTCTGAACCATCACCATCCTTGTTCTTTTGCTTCAGTGTGAACAATTGCTCTCTGCAAGGCTTTTCACTTAAATTAGTATTTTGAACTCTTGATTTGTGGTACTTGTTCTGAATTGAATAGTCTTGAGCATTGTTTTAGGATCTTTTGAACATAGGGCAGTTGGAACTACTTTTGATTATGTTGGTGTTGAGAATAATGACTTGTCTTTCCTTGAATGAGAATTGTTGATTGATAATCGAGATATTTGATGATTGAAAATGATAATCTATGTGATAGAGTAGCCGATGATAGGAGCTGTTTTGCTTGATAAGTTGATCCTTGAAATATAAATTTTTGCATGATAACTGTTCAAAATTGGGTAATTATTGAAGAGTAACGAAAATTTCTACCCTGTGTGAAATTTGAGCCATCTTTTCGTTTGATGAGTGACAAGGTTATTAGACTTATTTCCTAGAATTTGACGAATTTCTCTCTTGAGGTTGCATTAAGTGTGGTAATAGGGTGAAAATGATTTTAGGCATGTTCTTTCGTAGCCCATCTCCCATACACTAACCTTTAATGTCCACTTGTAGCCTCTTTGAGCCTTGAATAAATTTTTCTTTGATTAGAAGGGTTGATGAATAAGATGATTGAGATTTATTGGATGGTGTGAATTGTGGGATTGTGATGTAAGGCCGTGTGCAAAAATAGGGGTTCCCATGGGAAAATTTAGAAAAAAAAAAGTGGACATTGGTGAGAAAGAATGAAAAGAGAAGAGAAAAATGAGAAAAATTCATATGTTGTAGTTCACAATAGTCAAAATAAAGTTTTAAGGACCCTGAAAATTATAAAAGAGAAGGAACAAGATTGTGCATGAAAAAAAAATTTATGTGGTTATGATATGCTAAGGTCGTGTGTTCAATTGCAATATTCTAAGTCACTTAGCCAAAAATATCTCACCTTTTAGGTAAGCCACATTACAACCTAATAAACACCGTTCTGATTCCCTGAAAAGCCACACTAACAAGCAGTGCAGAGATGAGAAATTTGTCAAACCTATGGTGAGGTAAACTAAAACTTTGAATGAGTGAATTTCAAGCCCCTTACTTGATTGAGTGATGAGTGCAAACACTGCCCGGTGAGGTTCCTCCTCAATAATTTAACAATGAGAATTTGTTTGGATTGCATAATTTATGTGAATGAGTGATACTTAGATTGCAAAAGAAGCTTGTGAGGCATTGCACACTTGTATCTACATTTGATTCAATTTCTTTTCTGTGAATTGATCGAGGACGGTCAATGGTTAAGTTTGGGGGAGTTGATAAGTTAGGATTTTTACCTACTTATCTAGTTGTTCTTTGACTAATTGTGTGATGTTTAGGCTGTTTTAGTGTTTTTTTCATGCATGGATTAGCTTTTGTGCTTGTAATGTCGTGTTTGATGAATCATGCAGGTTTTAGTCAAAAACAGGGAAGAATCGAAATTCCAGTCCAGGTCCACGTCGATCGATGCCAGGGCACGTCGATCGACAAGGAAATTGAAGTGGAGTGATCGACGAGAGGAAGGAGTGATCGACGAAAGCTGCAAAACAAAGCTCACGTCGATCGACGCCAAGGAACGTCGATCGACGAGGGTGTTTCAAATGCGTCGATCGACGCTGATTTCTGTCGATCGACACGACTGCGGGATTTCCTAATCTGAGTCTGATTTGAAGATAGAGACATATCTAATTCTAGATGATGTTTAATACATCTTTCATTATTATAAATAGCCATGTAAAATTCGAATTTAAAGGTGGAAATCAATATAGCAATTAAGAGATTTTGGATTTGAAGAATTTAGAAGATTTCCAAGAGTTTTTAGAGTTTATGATTGAAGACATAAATTTGTGGAAAGACATTCAGACCCAAGTTTTTATGCAATTCGGGTTTTATTTTTCTATGATGAATATTGCTATGAATATGTGTAACTAACTTCCTTCTCAGATTCTAGGGTTCGAATTATCATTGTATGCATGTTTGATTAATTGAATTATTTCCCTTTCCCTTCGTAGTTTGTGAAATCTATGCTTATTCATAATCTTGAGTTTGCTGGCCACATCTTATGATTAATTAGTTGATTACTTGAGATGTAACTGTAATAGTTTTCAATGGAAAGAGATTTTCACAATATAATTTGATTTCTTGTCGTAACTGAAGGAGATAAGTTATAGGAATAAATCTGTAGATCTTTGGAGTTAGTTAGTACAACATGAGACCGAACAGAGATAGATAATTGACTAATCTACTTTATGAATTGTCCAACAAAGAAGTTCATAATATTTTTCTGATGTTTCACTACAAAGAGAAATTAAATTGGGAATTAATCAATTCATTCATCCATGTCATACTTGATAGGTAGATATCCCTAAAATCTGTACTTCTCATAATGTTTCATCACAAGTATTTCAATTTCCTGTTTAATTTTAATCTGCAAATATTACTATTTTTCGAAATAAACAAAACCCCAAAAATCTTATTTTCCCTAACCAGTGTTTTGAGAGCTTGTGATTTAGTACTTAAGGTTTTTCGTTATTTCATTCCCTGTGGGATCGATAATTTTCATTTGCTGCTATATTATTAGCTTTGCTAGGTCGCTAGTCAAATAATTTAGCGATCAACATGCTACGAAAGCAACTCTCCAGATCATGTAAAGTACAAATGCCCTCTAGTGTCTCAGGAGGAGAAAAACTGAATAAAGAAGGTGTTGTAAAGGAGAGCATCTAAAGCTGTGGCCCAAGCAATGCTCACAAGAACTGAAGTGTCCAACGTACCAGACCGTGATGATGGCTATTACACATCTGAGGATGAGAATGATGAGGAAGCACCTCTTGCCTTCATGGAAACTATTGATGGAGATGTTACCGACGAAGAAGACAGCTCTTTAAACTGCGAAATAGTGGTATCAACTCATCTACCCTCATCTCTTGCATCTACATGTTTTTAAGAATACTCTTAATTTTCTCGTTCATATTAAGAAGATGTTTCTCTTGAAAACATCATTTAAGAGGTAGAAAAATTCCAAGAGATTAAAGATGCATTAGTTAGTGAAAATGCCTCACTAAAATCAGAGATTTCAGTTTTGACCGATGAAGTCGCAAAAACGAGGTCAATCAGTGAGGATTTTGAAAAACTCAAGGAAGAGCATTCAAAATCCTGAAAGATTTTGAAAATATCTCAAAAGAATGTGATTCCTGGAAGAAAATTGAGCTAGTTAAATGTGAATGTACTTTTAAAAGGAGCTCAAGAAAATTAGATGAAATTTTTAATGCTCAAATACAATCATCTCTTAAATATGGAATTGGATTTTTGGAGCATCAAAATGAAAAAATTTTGAGCAAACATGCATCCACTTCTAGGACTAAGAAAACATTTTTAGGCTCCGTCAAAGCCAAACTTAGTCCAAGTTATGTGTTGGAGAAAGGAAATGTCAAGTCCAAAGAGCCAGTTGAGCAAAATGTCAAGACCAAATGTTGGTCAAAAATTGACCCGAAACTGACACCTCGATAGAGGGTTAACACAGTTCATAAACTGTCCAAACAAACTGTCCAGATGAAAAATGACCTTCCTTCAAAACTGGACAAGCTAATGTTCCATATGCAAGGAATCCAGTTTTACCAACAAGAACGACTAAGCAACATGTAAATGCTGCAAGGAAGTTAGTTCGTCAACCAAATAGAAATCCGAGAGGTTATGGTAGAACTCAGTTCTATTATAATAGTTTTCCGAATAAGAGGAACACCTATTCAAGGCCTGAGTCGAGACAGTTTTACTCTCAAAAGACTGTTATGGCTAGTCACCCTAGAACAGTTTTTCAAGACTCTTTCCAGAACAATAGTTTCAGAAAGAGTTCACACACCACAACCATTCCTAACATGCATTCAAATAACATAAATTATATAAGTAGAAAGGTTAATCAATCACTAAAAAGTGAATTAGTTTCACAAACTGTAAAAGTGAAACAGGTCTGGATACCAAAAGGTTGGATCCAGGAAACTGACTTTGTAAGACCCAAAAGGATACGGGGACCTAAATGAAATTCTCTGTCTTGCAGAGACAAAGTTCTCAAAAGAAAGCAAGATCATGGAACTTGGATAGCGGGTGCTCAGCACACATGACAACAAAGATGGATCTTCTCAAGAATCTTGTGATGTGCAGAGGACCATCTGTCACTTTTGGGAACAAAACCAAGGGTAGAGTAGTTGGAAAAGGATGCGTGGAGCATAATGCAATCATCATTTAGAATGTGTCCTTATTCACCAACCTGATGCACTACCTACTTAGCATAAGCCAGTTGAGCGAGAGTGGCTACATTGTTAGTTTCGAAGAATCAAAGTGCCACATCATAGACAAGCTGACCAACAAGACCAAGATCAGAGGAATCAGAAAAGGAGGTCTTTACGTTGTAGACTGGTTGTGGCACAAAAACCTAAGTCACCTGAACTTCAACTCGATCAGACATCTAGCAAAGCATAATCTAGTTGAAGGAGTGCCACAGAAAAAGTTCCAAAAATAAGGATTATGTAAAGCTTGCCAGCTCAGGAAACAGACAAGAGCCTCGTTCAAGAACAGGCCAGTTACAGCAAGCACGGACCAGATGTTGGAACTAATCGACATGGATTTGTTTGGTCAATTACTCCGCCCACAATTGGAGGAAGAAAGTATACATTAGTAGTTGTTGATGACTACTCAAGATATACGTAGATGGTGCTGCTCAAGTCCAAAGACGAAGTCAAACTTCAGCTGCCAGAACTGATTACCCATCTTCAGAATGACAAAGGGGTAACAGTTAAGAGGATAAGGTCCAATAATGGAACAGAGTTTTGCAATGGGCCCCTCATAACTTCTGCGCTGAAATTGGAATTGGGCATGAGAAGTCTACTCCAAGAACCCCTCAACAAAATGGTTGTGCTAAGCAGAGGAATAGAACACTCAAAGAAGCAGTGAAGACCTTGATGGCCGGGACCGACCTTGGAAAACGATTTTGGGAAAAAGCCTTGATGACGGCATGCTACACGCAGAATTGAAGTGCATTCAACACGCGGCTGCACAAGACTCCCTACGAAATCTACAATGGTCGTAAGCCTTCTATAGCTCATCTTCGTGCTTTCGGTTCTCCATGTAATATTCACAATAATGGAAAGTCTAAATTGAATACCTTCGGCTCTAAGGCTGATGAAGGGGTGCTCCTTGGTTATGGACATCCTTCATATAAGGGATATAAGGTATTCACTAAAACAACCCAGCTTGTGGAAATAACATGTCATGTAGTATTTTATGAAGCTACTCTAGTGCGCAGGACACATCAAGAACTGGGTCTGGAAAATCATGAGATCAAGGATGTCAATTAGGAACCTAGAAATGATCTTGATCATAATCAAACAGTTCCTTCCGAGACTCTAGGTGCCTCGGCTGATCCCTAAGAAGTCGAGAGGGCCAATGATGCTAATATCATTGTTGAGGCCTTAAAGTTCATTAACATAGAAGATCAAAGTGAAGAGAAGCCCCCTGAAGCCAATGCAACGGTTTTTGAAGCTGAGCAACCTGATACAAAGGAAGTCAACCTTGAGGCCGCTGAGGAAGAACCTAGAACTGACAAGCCAACTACAGTTCAGAATCAAGTTACTGATAAGAATGCAGTCCCAGAACAAGGAGGTGAAACATTTCCAGAACTTAGAGGTGAATCATCTCATCAGGAACCTCCAACAGATTCTGAGACTCCAGTTGCTCCCGCTGAAGCCGTACTTGTGAAGAAGCCCAGTTGGATAAGAGATCATCCCATAGAAGCCATCCTAGATGATATTGGAAATCATGTTCGAACCAGACAAGGAACTGCATTGATGTCTTGCTTCATATCTCAAATCGAACCTGTGAAGATGCTGAAGCTCTTCCATCAATGGATTAAATTAATGTGATGCAAGAAGAACTCGGAGAGTTCACTTGCAACAATGTGTGGTATCTAGTGGATCGACCTACACATCAGTCAGTAATCGGTACCAAGTGGGTCTTCAAGAACAAAAGAGATGAGATCGGTACCATCGTTCGAAAAAAGCAAGATTGGTTGCTAAGGGGTACGCACAATGCGAAGGGATAGACTTCGATGAGACATTCGCACCAGTTGCCAGACTGGAAGCTATTCGTCTATTCATGGCATATGCAGCTTATCACAACTTCGCAGTTCTTTAAATGGATGTGAAGAGTGTCTTCCTTAATGACAAATTAAAGGAAGAGGTCTGTGTCGAACAACCCCCAGGTTTGGAGCAAGGAAACCAAGTCTACATGCTAACGAAAGCTCTGTATGGTATGAAGCAAGCACCTAGAGCATGGTATGAAACTCTCTCCCAGTTTTTTCTCAAGAATGGATTTGAAAAGGGTGCAATCGACCGAACCCTGCTCAAGATAAAGGATGGAGAGGACATCCTGCTTGTCCAAATCTATGTAGACGATATAATCTTCGACAGCAAGAACACCAAGCTATGTGAGAAGTTTTCCAGTTGATGCATAATAAATTTCAAATGAGTATGATGAGCAAGATGACAAATTTTCTTGGTTTGCAAGTTGATTAGTCTGACGAAGGGATTTTCATAAGTCAGAAGAAGTATACTCAAGACTTAATCAACAAATTCTGTCCGGAGAAGACAAAGTCTCTAAGGATTCCTATGAGCACCAGTTCTCGGATCACTCTTGATGAAGAAGGAGAACCTATCGATCCGACTGCTTATAGAGGGATTATTGGGTCACTACTGTATCTAACTGCCAGTAGACCTGATATATCTTATGTTGTGGGAGTGAGTGCAAGATTTCAGGAGATTCCTAAGAAGTCCCACATGGAAGCGGCTAAGAGAATCGTGAGATATCTATAGAAGACTGAATCTTAAAGTATCTAGTATCCCAAAACTGATGGAATCATGCTGAATGGGTTCTTTGGTTCAGATTTTGGAGGCTGCAAAATTGATAGCAAGAGAACAAGTGGAACCTGTCAGTTTTTAGGTCACAAACTTATCAGCTGGTTCAGCAAGAAGCAATATTCGGTGGCTACATCAACCACTGAGGCTGAATATGTAGCAGCAGCTAGCTGTTGTGCTCAAGTGCTTTGGATAAAGCAGCAGCTTAAGGATTATGGTATAGAAACTGGATATGTCCCTATTTACTGCGATAATAATAGCGCAGTTTGTATTTCGAAGAATCCAGTTCTACACTCAAGGACGAAGCTCATTGATATTCGTCACCATTTCATTCAAGATCACGTTGAGAAAGAAGATATCTCGATGGAATATATTAGAACGGAGGACCAGTTAGCAGACATCTTCAACAAACCGCTACCTGAGGATCATTTCAAAGAGTTGTGCATCAAACGAGGTCTTCTAGAGTTTGATGAAATCTTGAGAGATAGAGATTAAAACTTCACCGTGCGAAACTGTATGACTTGTACAGTTAAGACAATTATGTTATCAAAAACTATGACTCGTGATCGGAAAGATGAAACGATTCGATTTCACTCAAAAGGAGAGAACATTAAATCAACATAAATTTAAAAAGAGGTACAAAAGGATCCTAGAAGAAGTTAAATTTCAATCAGCGAGAGGGACGACGTCTCAGAGGATAGAAGTCATAGTCCTCGATATTGGTCCAGCCTTGGACAATGGACGAAATATCCTGCTCCAGAAGCCAGCTCAGTTGCAACGTAGCTGGTGTGGGCAAACACCTTCAGCATATCCTCTTGGAATTTGAAAGACATTCGGCTCACAAACTTTTCAAGACCATTTGCCTTCAAACCCCCCATCACCACATGGAACAACCGAAAATTTTTCCAATATCGGACCTCCAACCCAAACTTATGAAGGATCCTGTTCCGCTCGGTGGAGATATCACTCGCCGAAGTCATATTATTTGATGAGTGAATTTGAGTTATTTCTCAAAGATCTGGGAGATTATGATTTGTGTGCTTATCAATGTCTTGAAGAAGGAGTATTTATGGAAGAAATCGTGCGACACCCGAGACGATGTCTATCCAATTAAATGCAAGAAACGACATTGCATGAAGACACAACGCTCCACGATTCAGATTCCGAATCTGAGAAGTCAACATTAAATGCTTGACAACTGCAATGTGCGAGTCAAAATTGGACATGTGTTCAATAGTTCAAAGGTGACAGGCGCATGTCATCGAGTTGTCAGATGATAGAAGTACAGAAATTTAGTTTGCGCAAAAGATCTTAAAGAAAAGGGAGAACCATTTATTGATGAGAGAGGAAGTACCGAGTACATAAAAAGGGAGGAAGGGAAAAACATCTTCCTAACAAAAAAAAGAAAATACATCAATTCAGTTTTTTTTTAAGACAAAAAGAGGAGGTTGTCGGCAGTCAGAGGCAGTTGGAAGAGATCAGCGTCATCTTAAGGGATAGAAGTCGGATGCAACCAGATACGGGATGCAGTAGTCCCTGAAAAATGGGTTCCGCTTCTCCAGGAGCCAGTTGAGCTGCATGACGTATGAGATAGGGACTTCGAGCACATTTTGCATGGCACGCTTCAGACGGTCAAAGACAAACTCTTCCCAGTCCACCTCAGCCTGATCTACAAACGCCATCATCGCTCTCCAGATAGGTGGTGAAAAGTTAGTCTCCATGATCAGATTGCTAACCACCATCTGGTTGATGATATCAAAGGCCACCATGTACTGAGGCTTAAGGAACCCACTTGGCACAGTTGGATCAAAATTGATATTCGTCGCTCTCCATTCTGGCCAAACTGACCACTCCGGCGCCGTCTCCTCCATCCGATACTCCATGACCGATTTTCCTCTACGAGGCAGCTCAAACTCTGCTGCAAGGTAGTCAGCCGATAGACAAAACTCCACTCCGTTGAGATAAAAGAAGATCTCCGTGTCGGAAACTGTGGCGTTGTAGGCAACCACCTTGAGCAAGTCCTTGTGGAAAGAACAAGGCTTGATGGTCACAAACCTTTCCGACCCGCTAACCCACAAATACTCTATCACCTCATTATAAACAGTTGGAGTGTTCAAATACCGTGCATACAATCTTTGCTTATCAAGGACCTTATTTCTATGAATAGTGATCCTCGCCATATCCTCCGGGATAGTCCAAGGAGCAGTCATTTTTTTGAGGATTTAGATAATCAAAGAAGCAAGTGATGAAATGAGATGATATCCAATACCTCGTTGAAAGGGCTTTTATAGACAGATGTGTCAATGAATCGAAAGGGTGACAAGTCTTTTCAATGTGGGAAAAGACTCTTTCTGATTCAGAGTCAAAAATATTCAGACGACATTCATTGCTCAACAACTACATTAGGTCATCCAAAGTGACATACAGTCAATGGGTCTAAAGGATAGAGCTCAGAGTCCATAAATGGTCAAGCCGAAGATGTACAGTTTTCCAGACTTCACATTAATTCCTAAGGAGGGAATTCAGAAATTGACAAGTTATGAAACTGCTTGAAGAAACTGCAAAGGAACTCAGTTTCTAACTGAAAGACAGAAGACAGTTCCTAACTAGAAGTTGTTCAGTTCCTCAACAAGGGACAGTTGCGTACTGACCGAAGCAGTTAGCTACAGAAGTAAGACAAGAAAAATGGATGATGAAAGGCGCGAAGTTTTGATATTTAAGAGTCATCAACTGAAAGCCACATTTTATGTAGGCCTAAGTCATGGCAAATTATGAGAAGCCACGTAGTTATGCCCACGCGCTCCTCGCACGCCACGACAGAATAATTTCAGGCGCTATCTACATCAACCTTCTTTGGAACCGTTGATCGCATAAAGAAATTCTCATCACAACCGTGGATATTGATGGATCAAAACCCTCTTGAACCCTACTGATCATCATCTTCCTTATTTGATTTCTGCATATATCTCTCATACTCAAGATTTTGCAACTCTCTGAACTCTTAGTCACCCACATTGCTTTAATCGACTATGGGTTAAAAGAAGACTCAATCAGGCGAAGGCACCAGCACCTTTGAGAATCCCGACAAAGGCGCTATCAACATCCATCATGCTACATTACAACGTCTTTCCAATGGTATTGTGGATTCCTTAGACCTCACCAGCAAGCAAATCCAAGCGGGACAAGTAGTAAAGGAGAAGATTCTAAACTTAAGGGATATTGAGTCCTTAACATCTGACGAGGAGCTTTACGAAAAGCTGGAAAATGAGAAATTGCTAAAATTTCTGGAGGCACATCCACGCCATTTCAAATCCCATCGTATTGTAGAGTTCTATGAAAATGCGATCGTCGACAAGCACAGTTGATTCTTCAAGACGAAGGTGAAAAAGGTTCCAATTCTTGTAAATGTCGATCTTGTTGCTGAATTTCTCCATCTACCCAATACGGGTGTCAATATCGCCAGTTATTTGAACGACGATAAAGAGGCAGCAATGAAGAGGCTCTGGAAAGAATGGAAGAAGGAATCTCCCAAGTAAGGATTTAAAGCAGCCACAAGGGTTTCCTACCTAAAGCCCTTCTACAAAACACTAAGTGCAATAGCACTTCGCATGCTCTACTGTGGAGTTGGATCATTCTCCGAACTAAGCCAGCCAAAGTATTCTGTGATGATAGTTCTGGATGATGGCCCAAGAGGAAACTGGGTAGAATATATATTTGGGCGACTTTTGGAAAATGCTAAGAAAAACATTACTATCAGAGAGACCAAGAAATTCAAGTCCGGTGTTGGATTTGCATTGAAGGTCAGTTATCTCATTGAGAAACTGATAGGTCTTCGTGATGCGGGGGAAGATCTTCTACTGTCCGATTTTATCCCCATAAGAAATCCAGTGTACCGTTTCACAGAAGGTGAAAACGAGGATGATGGTGGTGATGACAATCCTAAGAGGGATGAGGTTGATCACATGGTGATAGACGTTGATGAAGTGTCCAGTTCATCACCCACCAAAAGAAAGAAAACACACAAAGGAACTACTCCTTCAGTGTCGGGCAAGAAGAAAGGGATTCTAATGAAAACCCCAGAAGAACATTCAAGTAAGAAGAAAAGAAAGTTGGTGCTTGAGGACATCTCAGAGGAAGATTCGAGCAGGCCCAAAAAGATCAAACAGACTGTTGAGGAACAGCAGGTAAACATCTGGGATATTCGAGTCCCAACAAACTCAGAGGAAAGTCAAAATCCAATGCCAGATTCTCCTCATCAAGAGCCCTTCACTTCATCAGAATCAACCAGAAGCTCAGATGGCCATGCTCACAACGCTCAACCTAAACAAGTCATGGATACTTCTCATCATATCTTGGAGACAGCAGAAACAACGCCAAAACTGCCACTCAAAGAAACTGTCGCACAAGAACAGTCAATGCAAGAAGTTGTCCCTAAAGAGCAATCTCTTCAAGGAACTGTTGCTAAAGAACTGCGACTTCCAGAAACTGCCACAGCAGAACGTGAAGAAACTTATCTGAAATATATTTTGCGCATGATTGATGAAAATCATGCTGGTCTTGTAAGAATGCAGGTTCTAAATCTGAAGTTTAATGCTAAATTTGAAGAGTTCCAGGAAAACCTCTTAGAGCTTGAAGAAGCAAAAGAGCGAGAACTTGAGAGGCTGCAGAAAGAAGAAGAAGAAGAAGAAGAAGAAGAAAAGTTACGGAAAGAAGATGAAGCAGCCCTGGCTCAAGCAATCCTACTCTCTCGTGCTATAACTCTTGCAAAAACTACCGAGAAAGTTGTCGAGCTTGTTTGTAAATGTCAATTGCAATTGCTTCTCCAACAACAGTTTCAGCGTTTATTCCAAGTCAAATCTGCTGAAGCGTACTCTGCCAAGAAAGCTCAGAAAATTTGCGAAGAAGAGGAAGAGATCCAAAGGTTAGAACGCGAAGCTGAGCAAAGAAGACTTGAGGCAGAAGAAAAGAGACAAGAAGAAGAGGCAGCTGCTGAGCTGAAAAGAAAGCAAGAAGAAGAAGCAGCAGCTGAATTGAAAAGGAAAGAAGAAGTAGCAGCTGCTGATGTCAAAAGAAGAGAAGAAGAGACCGCTGCCGAGAAGGCAAGAAATGATGCAGCAGCAACAACAATCAAGCAAAAAGAGGAAGATGAAGCAACCAGCAGAACTCATCATCAACTGGAGTTGTATACTGCTGCATCTCAGAGCCAAACCGGTGGAGACTCTAGAGCACTCATCGCGTCTGAAAGACCATTGTCTCCCAACCCCATCTATGTGGCTGCACCTCATCTAACCCCTGATTTTTTGAGACAGGAGATGAATCAGCAGATCATGTCAATTTTTGATTTTGTCAAAAAAGGGGAAGAGATGAAAGATGAACAAGTGAAGTTGCAGTTGCAGTTGATAGAGAGGCAAAATGAGCAGATCAGACTGCAAATGGAGTGAATGCAGCAAGCCAGAGACCAGGAGATGAAACTTATATGGACATAGCTAAGAGCTTTGTCATGCAAGCTGGACCCTCGACTTCTGCTACTACTTCAAAGCCGAAAGACGCAGACTCTTCAAACCAAGACAAGGACAAAGACAAGGACAAATCTCAGGCGTAATTGATTGCAGTTGATGGAGAGGTAAAATGAGCATATCAGACTGCAAATGGAGCGAATGCAGCAGCCCAGAGACCAGGAGATGAAATTTATGATGGACATAGCTAAGAGCTTTGCCATGCAAGCTGGACCCTTGACCTCTGCTGCTACTTCAAAGCCAAAAGATGCATACTCTTCAACCTAAGACAAGGACAAAGAGAAGGACAAATCTCAGGCGTAACTGAGTAACTTCTGAACTGTCTTGTATCTTATTTTAACATTTTTTAACTTTTCATGTACTTGTAACAATCACATATAATGAAAGGTCTGAAACTTTTGGTTAGAAGACAACTGCTTATTGTCTCTTACCTTTATATTTAGCTGAAGTCACATATTCCAGTGTGAACAGCATTTCTATCGCTCTATACTGATTAATGTTAATCGAGAAATATATCTTCCATTCAGGGGGAAGATTAGTTAGAGTAAGTCGAGTACAGAAGAAGCACAGTTCTGAGTAATGTTAGATTTTCAAACTTTGTAAACTCAGAGTAACTGCATCTTCCTTTCAACTTAGAAGGTATGGTTTCGACAACATCAAAAAGGGGGAAATTGTTAGGTATGAAAATTGTTAGGTATGGATGTAGAAATCCCACCTTTAATGTGATGTTTTGATGTGTCAAAACTGTGTACCAAAGTCTAGGCCTTAAAGTTATTACCTCATGTAATCCTTGTATAGGATGATTGAGTTGTAATAGTCTAGGAAAAGAAAACTGTCAAAAACTGTGGAACGGTTTTTTAAGAGGAAGCCGTCCAAAGGAGAAAACTGTCAAGGATAATGGACGAAGAAAATTGTGTAGAGTAAAGGACGCAAAAAACTGTGCAGGCAGTTTTTCAACTGTCAAGGATCGTATAGCAAAGAAAACTATGGACATAGTTTTCATAACGAAACTGTCGAGAGGCGCTCACAGTTTCAGACCAGGACAATTTCACGTCAAAGAAACACATGAAAAACAAGATGCCGATCTATCATAATAGAACATTAAAGAGTCAATGATAAGAGACGAAGATACACTCAGTTACGACTGGAGTACAATGTTGTTCGGAGTCTGACACAACAAGTACAAACTGCCCCTGCAAAAAAAAGCATGGCAGTGATTCAGAAAAGGCAGAGGAGCAGGTCTACTTTACTGAGAAGGATGGACAATGATTGGACATCTTTCGAAATATCTCTATCAGCTATTTTCAAATCTCCAACTATAAATAGCAGGAGGATCAGAGTCAAACACATCCGATCGAGCACTTAAAAACATTGTCATCACTCTGCCGAATTTAAAGCTCAAAGCTTTAAAAGCTCTCTAGCAAGAAAGCCTTAACTCCGTGGTTCATTTATTGAACACGAGGCATTATTGCTTAAGGAATCTTCAGAGATTCACCGTGTGACCTTTGTGTACACGAGGATTAAGTCTTTTAACTTATTCTATTTTTCTTGGTGTTCTTACTTTTCATGTGAGAACACAGCAGCCTGATTCTCTAAGGAGAAGAAGGTTATTACGGGCTTTTGCCAACCAGCATACGTTCTGAGAAGAACTCAACCATCCACCCACCAAAGAAGGAGAAGGGAGGTTGGTCATCAATCCATTTCTGACGACAGCCAATTCTGAGAAGACTTTAAGGTGCCGCCTGGCTTCGAGGAACTGAAGAAGGAGTGAAGAACAATTGTCTGGGCGAGTGATCCATTCTACTGTGGATGGTGGTCTCTACAACATTTGGCTATAGATCAAGAGGATTGTATCTTCATTAATTAGTGAATTACCGGATTAATTTCCGAAGAGTGGACGTAGGACTTAAGGCTCTGAACCACTATAAATATCCTGCATCATTTACAGTTTTATTTACTTTACGCACCATACAATTTTCAATTGTGTTTTGAAACCTTCAACACTTCTCTGAAAGTGTCGAAGTGTATAACTGTTGACTGCATATAACTGTAAACTGGTTACCTAAAATTGCTGGCTAAAACAAACTGTTGTTTTAAAACTGTTGTTTAAAAACTGAGTCGTAAGTTAAAACTGAACTGTCGCGTTAAGAGTGCAAATAACTATTCTTATACTTTCGTTGCACATTATACGTACTCTGATCTGGGACCAACAGGGAGATGCCTTGATGACAGCGTGCTATACTCAGAATAGGAGCGCAATCAACAGTCGCCATCACAAAACCCCGTACGAAGTCTTCAATGGTCGTAAGCCTTCTATAGCTCATCTTCATGCTTTTGGTTCTCCATGTTACATCCATAATAATACAAAGTCAAAACTTAATACTTTCAGTCCCAAAGAAGATGAAGGAGTGTTCCTGGATATGACATCCTTCATACAAGGGCTACAGAGTACTCAACAAGACCACCAGACTTGTGGAAGTAACATGCTCTGTTGTTTTTTATGAGTCTATCTTAGTGCGCAGGACTTTGAAAGAACTGGAACTTGGTGATTACGTAGTCAAAAATAAATGTGAGAAACTCAATGTTGATAAAGAAGATCCAAATCAAGTTTCTCAAACTAGATCAATGGTGAATCACACAAGTACTCCAGATGAGGAAGCCGGTGATGCAATCGACCTAGCTAAAGCCTTTGGTTCTTTGTCGATAAACTCAAGCATCAATCAAAGGGGGACTTCAGGAGATCAAAACAGAGCTCAGTTTGAAGCCCAAACTGGAACTGGGTCTCCTATTAAAACTGACATTCCAAAAGATGAAGGTACTCATCCTGAAGATATCCAACCGGCGGTATGTCAAGAAGACCAAGGAGCGCAGGATATGGAAGTCAATACTGGAGAAGAAAACTCCAGTCAAAGTGACTTAGTTCAAGTTCCAGTATCGGGAGCAGACGGTACTGAGTAACCTGACGATTTCGTCCAACCTATTGAAGTTACCCAGCTCCAGATGCCAAACTGGTTGAGAAACTATCCCAAGGAAGCCATGCTGGACAATATTGCCAACACAGTTCGCACGAGGCAAGGGAGCGCTTTGCTTACTTGTTTTATATCTCAGGAATCAGAGCTAACAAAGATTGGAGATGCTTTGAAATAAACTGACTGGATCAACGCTATGCAAGAGGAGCTTGCTGAGTTCAAGAGAAATGAAGTTTGGTACCTGGTGGATCGACCAAATCATCAGTCAGTTATCAGCTCCAAATGGGTCTTCAAGAACAAGAGAGACAAAATTGGAAATATAGAGAGGAACAAAGCAAGACTGGTAGCAAAAGGATATGCACAATGTGAAGGGATCGACTTCGACTTGATCAACAAGTTTTGTCTGGAGAAGACCAAGCCCTTGAGGATTCCAATGAGTCCATGTTCTCAAATCAATCTCGATGAAGAAGGAGAAGCAGTCAACCCAATAGCATGCAGAGGCATTATTGGGTCACTTCTATACTTAACTGCCAGTAGGCCAGATATCTCCTACTCAGTTGGAGTATGTGCAAGGTTTCAAGCCAATTCAAAGAAGTCGCACATGGAGGCTGCCAGAAGAATAGTCAAAAACCTCAAAGGGACAGAATCACTAGGTATTTGGTACCCAAAATCTGACGAGCTTACTCTCAATGCTTACTCGGATTAAATTTTAGAGGATGCAGAATTGATAGGAAGAGCACAAGTGGAACATGTCAGTTCCTAGGTCACAAGCTTGTAAGTTGGTTCAGCAAAAAGCAACACTCAATCGCCACGTCTACAACAAAAGTTGAATATGTTGCTGCAGCAAGCTGTTGTGCTCATGTGCCTTGGATCAAGCAACAATTGCTTGACTATGATGTTGAAACTTGGTGTGTGCCAATCTATTGTGATAATAGCAGTGTAATGTGCATCACAAAGAACCTAGTTCACCATTCTCGAACCAAGCACATCAACATAAGGCATCACTTCATTAGAGATCATGTCGAGAAGAAGGATGTGTCCGCGGAGTACATCTGAACTGAAGATCAATTGGCAGACATCTTCCCCAAGACACTCCCAGAGACCAGATTCAAGGAGCTCTGCATAAAACTTGTTCTATTGGAGATCTTTGAGATCCTAAGTGAAGAAGAGTGATGTTGAATAAAACTGAATCCGAGCTCTCAGTTTTTAAATTTTTTAAGGCAGATCGGCTAAAGATTAGAACTGAGTTCCAACTCTCAGTTCTCTAAAACTTGGTGTGTCACTTAGCAAAAAGACTTCGTACTTACCTCTGGAGAATACTTCCTCATGTGTTGTAAACGCAAATCAGTATGAAGCTCATCACACAACCAAGAATAGAAGAAGAAACTGCCAAAGGCATCCAAAGAAGTTGAAACTTACTCTCACCAAGTTTTGAACCAAGTTCTGGTTTTCACACTTAGAAGACTTCTAAAGGACGGATGTGGAATTAAACTGAGTCCCAACTCTCAGTTTAGCAACTGACTCTTTGTTAGTTTGGAATTTCGAAAGGTGGGATTTCGCTGCAGTTACATTGCTATTAATATGTATCTTGCATCGATGTATCAGGATTTGACACATGGATAATGCTCCTTCCCACGTTGCTCCAGTCAAATCCCGAATGTGCATTGCGAGGCAATGTATCCCAATCGTTGCTGAATATCAAGAAAACAAAAGGTCATAAGGTACACCTACCTTTTCAAATGACTTTTTCTCTCTGCTATAAATAGGGTTCATATGTTTCATTTGTGAAACACTTTCTCCTTCCTCCATTTTCGAACCCTTCATTCCATGTTTATACTTCATCTTCAACAAAAACTTCCCTTAGATCTGGCAAAATGGTGTTGGAACCAAGCCTCCAGACATAAACTCACCACCCTTTTTGGGTGCGGTCAAAGAGGAGGAAAAGAAGTATGGGAGGTGCAGAAGACATCAGAACTGTGAGCGGAGCAGACTCAAGAACAAATAGAATTTCAAAGACCTTCTCTGTATCGACTGCTTGTTTGAACTGCTCTAGATTCACATCTCAATAGAGACCTCTTCGCTGCATAATGTGCACAAATTGCGAAATCAACATATGCAGTAGAATGAGTAAAGAAGCCCCGGGGGACACAAAACATTCACAAGGAATGTTCTTGTCACTGCTGATGGGCTGCATGTCAAAATCAGCACCAGCAGACCCCTAAAAAGCACAGCTGCAGTAAGCCATCATGAGGGAATCCTTAGAAAGTTGGTCAGCATATCAAACCAACCTCCCTCATCGCGTTGCTTCTGCAGCAACCAGTTTGAAGAACATCATGAAGACCGGAAGCAGCCTAGTATAGACTAGTCAGAGTTTTGTAATAGGTTTCTTTGTGCTAGTTTATCCCTGATGACAATCTCTTTTTGTCCAACAAATGTCTTCCTTCTTTATACGCTGAACTTACACAATCCAATGTAATCAGCAGGCTTCTGACTCTCTCCTACTTAAGATTTAACTGCTCTAAACTGACTTGAAAATCAATCGAGCAATATCTCTCTGAATCTATAAGGAGAAGAACTTAAGTAAACAGTTGTTTCTGAGGGAGAACTTTTCTGAGTTTATGTAACTACTTGTCAAATCCGTAAAAACTCTAAAGTTATCCACACCTCAGCTTAGGTTATAGATGGCTTTGACCACACCAAAAAGGGGGAAATTGTTAGGATTTTTGTTAGAGAAATCCTTCCTTACTTTTTTTGTTTTGGTGGGTCAAAGATTGTAAGTCATCTTAGTTTTCAGAGTCTAGAGTTCTAAATTATAATCGTTGTAAAGGATCGATTAAGTTGTAATAGAACTTAGGCTGAAGACCGAGCAAAAGATAATGCTCGAGAACTGACTACATGCACGCTTAAAACTTGGTTTTCACCAAGTACAACCTTAACCGGAACTGAATTGGAGCACTTAGTATAAGGTCTACCATACTGACCAAGAAAAGTCAGTATAAGGGCTTCTCCATACTGACTAAGGAGAAGTTAGTATGGGGGTTTTCCCTACTGATCCGAAGAAATCAGTATGAGGGCGTTTTCAATACTGACTGTGGACAGTCGGTATGAGGGTCTACCATACTGACCTTGGGAAGTCAGTAAGAGAGCTAAGTTGTACTGACCTTGGAAAGTCAATACAAAAGCCTCTACCTTTAAAGCTCGAGCTATTCGAAATATATCGAAGCTTAGTTAGACTTAGGCATTTATACATGCCCAATTGTAAGTCGGTACGAGGTTATCCAAACCTAGATTCCTCAAACTGAGAACTTAGTCTGACATAAAGTTACTGTATGGTACACTGACGCAGCTGAGCAGAACACAGACCTAAGGCATGGGCTACGATTGGACAATATCTTCCATGAGTCCAACATCTGGATTAATGTGTCTAACGGGCAGAAATTCAAAATGCCTAGAGGAAATCCTTAATAAAAGGGTCTGCACTTCAACCTCCAACGGTAAATCAACATACGAAGATTGAAAGAACTCTGAGCTAAAATCCTAGAGTCTTCACAGGACAAAGAGGATCTCATTGCTAATGTCTCTGAGTTTTCGTGTAACCTTACTCGAGACTTGAGTCTTCGACTCATGTTATACCGTGCTAACTTCTCCTAGCACGAGGCTGAAGCTGTAAAGCTGAAGCTCTTCTTTGGAGAATATATATTTCGGAAATATATTTATAGCAGTCAGTTTCCTAGTCTGGGATTTTGATTCTCACGTGTGTATTCCAACCACCTAAGTTCTGGGAAGAACAGTAAACATCCAGCCACCTGAGTTCTGGGAAGAACAGTAAACATCCAACCACCGAGAAGAAGGGTGCGGGGTGTCGTCCTCACTTCAACTTGAAGACCGAGTCTGCAAGGAGTTCCTAGGCGAGTGCCACAGCTGACCGAAGGACGGAGGCGCCAACGGGCTGTGTATAGATCGTAAGGAGGCTTATATTTACATAGTGAATTATCTAGACCTTGGGTCTAAAGAGTGGATGTAGGATATTGAGATCTGATAAGTTCATTTTTCACTCATGTATCTATATTATTTTTATACTATTTTATGTAGTTTTATTGAGTTTATATATATATTTTATGCATGATGTCAATATTAGGTGGTTTTAGGTGTGTTTTGATGTTTATGCAGGTTTTTAGGCCTAAACTCATGAGAAATCCGTTCCGGAAGCAGTGACGTGTGAGAGTAGCAGTGAAGAGTTTTTCCACGGGAAGAATTCGGGATATTGGCTCATGGAAATGGATGATGCTTTGAGTTAGCTCTCCAACGCAACTGGAATCGGGTCAATCGGAGTTCGGAGGAGGAAGTTATGGCCAAAATCGTGAGACCGCGCAGAAGGGGCAAAGAAGGCACATCGCTCGACGAAGGGAAAAGGCAAATCGACGGAAGCAAAGGCCGCGTCGATCGCTGCTAATGCTCGTCGATCGACGAAGATGTTCCAGGCCAGCGATCGACGCCAAACAGCCTTGATCGACGCGCATGCGGGAATCCTAGTCTGGATCTGATTTGGAGATAAAGGCATATCTAACCCTAGATACTGTTAGATACATCATTTTTTGAGAAGAGGAGACCAGAGTTAGAGAGAGAAGAGAGTTAGAGCAATTACAAGAATTTATTATTAAAGAGTTTTTAGAGTTTTATGTTTGAAGACAAGTTTTTTGAGGAAAAATTTCCGGATTTCAGTTTTTATGCAATTCAGGTTGTATTTTTCTATGATGAATATTACCGTGAATATGTGTAACTAAATCCTTTCTCAGATTCTAGGGTTTCGAACTATCAATGTATGCTTGTTATGATTAATTGAATTATATTCCCCTTCCCTTCGTAGTTTGTGAGATCTGTGCTTATTCATAATCTTGATTTGCTGATCACATCTTAGGATTATCTAGTTGATTACTTGAGACGTAACTGTGATAGTTTTCAATCGAAAGAGATTTTCACAATATAATCTGATTTCTTGTCGTAACTGAAGGAGATTGATTGTAGGAATAAATCTGTAGATCTTTTGAGTTAGTTAATTTATCTTGAGACCGAGCGGAGATAGGTAATTAATTAATCTACTTTACGAATTGTCCAACAAAGAAGTTCGTAATACTTTTATGATGTTTCACTACGAAGAGGAATTAAAATTGGAAATTAATCAATTCATTCATACATGTCATACTTGATAGGTAGATATCCCTGGAATCTGTGCTTATCTTATTTGACTTCAAAAGCTTTTTAATTTCCTGTTTAATTTCCATTAGCAAATACTGCGATTTTCAAAACAACAAAACCTTTTTATCTGATTTTCCTAACCAGTATTTTAAGAACATCTGATTTAGTATTTAGGATTTTTCGTTGCTTCATTCCCCTGGATCGATAACCTTAGGGTTTACAAATTTATTTGCCACTATTTCTATAATTAATCTATAGAAATTACAGTGATCAAGATCCAAACCACTATAAATCTTGTGTGTTGTATACTGTTTTACTTTCATACTTGCTTTGTTTTTTTGTTTCACAAACGGACTTTTGAAACCTTCAATATTTATCCAAGTATTGAAGAGTATATACTGTGGAACTGACTTAACTGAAACAGAGACTAAGCTTAAATATTCTACACACAGAACTAACTATACTCTGTTTATCCGAACCAGTGCAACTGTCTTTTAATACTTTCGCTGCATAGACAAACCTTCTGCTGCACAGTTTAGCACTCTGATTAGGGGACCAACACTTAGCCAAAGATTGGGTTGTCCAATCATAGCCCATTCTTCTGCTCTGCTCTTCCGTCTGCTTTACACTTTTGGCAATTTACTTCTCACATGCCCTTGTCAGACTAAGTTTTAGTCCGATGAATCCAAGTTCAAGTTTCCTCGTACTAACTTTTTGACACTTTAAGGAATCTTGAGTCTGACTTCGGATTCCACTTCAGGTTCCTGGTGACTCCTTATTTTTCACGTGCTCTTGAATTCTTAAACTAAAAACTAACATTTCCAAAGTCAGTTTAAGTTTCTGCTCATCAATAAAAAAACTCAGTTTCCAGAAACTGAGTTTCTGGATATTCTAAGTTTCAAGCACCGAAACTTAGTCTTCAGCATTTCATGTTTCTCAGAGTCTTTTCTTTAAGTTCTGAAACTTGATTCTTGTGTTCTTCAGCTTTGGCTTCTCCGAATTCCATCTTCCGAAACTAAGTTTCTGACCGCTCGATCTTCAGCTTCAGTTTCTAGTCTATTACAACTCAAGTTTTATCCTATACAAAGATTACATGCAAGATCATACTAAAAATCTAAAAGTTAAGTTTTGATACACCAAAACATCAATATACGATAATGAAGGAGTTAGAGCTCATATTATATATATCCACTTTATCCCCATGTAGCAATAATACTCTACCAAATTTCATGTGCGTAATATATGATTTTAAAAATATTTATCTTGAGGTGATTTGGATGATCTTTCCGAATTAAAAAGTTAATCTATGAGAAGCTGAGTCATTTGATTCATATCTAATCATCTTTCCAAATAAATGGGACCAGATGCAATCTAAGAAATCTAAAATGGTATGAAACTTTGCAAATGAATTAAATTATTCAATTATTAATTTCTCTCTCCAGCACCATACATAAAACAGTCCCCACAAGAGTGTAAGGATAAGTTGACAGAGATATTAACTAAACCTATTTGCGAAATTAAATAATATTGTACACCCATTTGTCAAGTTGTAATATTAGTTTCTACCGAACTGGAATTGTTCCAGCTAATCCAACCTCACAATTTCTTCCACCAATTGGCAGTTTTCTAGTTTCTTCATGTGAGGATAAAATTTTCTTATTCTTTATGTTCTTTATCTTTATACACACAATATTGAGAGAGTTGTTATTAAGTGCTAAAATTAAAATATGTATTAAATAAAGAATTAGTCTCAATCCAATATAATTATTGAATTGATAGCATCAATAGTTGAGATTCAAGCATCAAAAATTGAAAAATTAATCATAATTTTCATTCGTGATTAATCGCTTTATGCATTAAGCATGACTTATGAAGCAATTAAGCATGAAATTTGGAAGAAAATTTTAATTTCAATCATTATTTTTTTTTAGATGAAGGGTGTAGATTCATTCCTATTTAGCACGAACTAACTCTTAGCATGGGATTCACAATCAATATATATATATATATATATATATATATATATATATATGAGATCAGGAGAGGAAAAAAGCTCCCTGTGAGAAAAAAAAAAATAGTATTGTTCATTATATCTAAATAAATTAATGGTCGATATACAATTAAGTAAAAATTAGAACAAAATTATACATTTTAAATGCTACCAAGTGAATATGAATTAATTTTGACATTTAACTAGTATTACAACCCACGCGATGCGTGGAAATTTTATTTGTAGATAAATAATATTGATTTCTAAAACTTGTAATCATAGAAGTGTATGAAACATATATAGTATAAATTTATATAATATAAAATTTGATATTTTACTTGTAGATAAATAATATTGATTTCTAAAATTTGTAATCATAAAATTGTATGAAACATATATAGTATAAATAATTCTCAATACTATATTGACGTATATACATGTACTAACATTATTTAGTATCGACAATTCTCTCAAGTATATTGACATTTATACGAATGATACAATATTGTTTGGTTATCGATACTCTTATTACATATCTCTTAATAATTCGTTCCAAAATCATATTATTTCCATGTTTATGAGTTCATATTTTCAGATAAAAATAACTTTTTGTTCTTGTGTACAAAGCTAATTTTAGTTGTCATATAATATATAATTAAGGGTTATCCACTAACTTCTCATGTTTGATATATTTTCATTAATACACTAATTTCAAACTCACTTTTAGATTTAAACTAATTCAACTTTTATCAGTTGATTTGTTTAGATTCACTTATCTTCTTCTCAAAGAAATTATTACTCACTTAATGTATTTTGAATATATTTTTTATAAGTTAAGTTTGAAAACGGGAGCAATTTTGTACATGAAAAAAAAGCTAAAATTATAAATTATTTTTAATCCTCACTAAAAATTTTCAGTTGTATTTTCCAAAGTTATCATATTTATGATGTCAAAACTAAAATAAAATATGTAAATAGTAAAATAAGAATTATTTTGATAAATTAACGTAAATAAATTTTATTTATTTAATGTGCAATTCAGTTCAATCTTTACTTTTTAGGTTAATCATACAATTATTCTTGATATCACTCGACTTAATAATTTGAATGTATTATTTAAATAATTAATCATTTTAAATCATTGTCTTAATTTTAATTATATGCTAAATAATATAATATTATTTTGGATAATAATAAATTGGAATTGAATTATTTTGTTTTTATGATATATATACCAGTTAGTGTTAAACAAATAAACAATATTTTTTTTTCAATTTCATTATGTTATGTAACACAAATGAAATTATTTAATTTCTAAAACAATAAAATAATCTTAATGTAACACATAAACTTAAATATGAAATACAACTTGAGACAAATCTCACCAATAATTGTATGATATAATAAACATAAGATTACATAATGAAAATATGATAAATCATTAGGCAACTCTATCATATTAAATTGGCCAAAGATTACAAATTTGATAATGATATTTAGAATAAATAAATTTATACAATATAAATATACAATGATTGGTGAAATTGACTCTTACGAAAAAATTTAAACTAATGAAAGAAAATTGAATATACATTGATGATGATTAAATCAATAAAAACAATGAAATTATCATTGTTGGCTATATATCATGGAAGAATCACCATCCATTGATAAATCATGAAAGAAGTGTAGTCCAACTTTGCTCAAAGAAAGACTGCAAAATAAAAAATATCTCTCAAGCTAGAAAAAAAATTATTGAAAAATATAACTTAATTCATCTATTTATACAACTCTTTAGCAATTTTACTATTGGAAAACCAACATAAAATCAGCCATTAATTAACGTAATTATGGGAATCAGTTAAATGCTAATCAATTTAAATTCTATCAGTTCACATTTCTATTCGTTTTCATTTATTTTTTTCACAATACCCATTTGTTACCATAATAGATTAGATGTATTAATTATTTTCATATTTTTCTAGTGATTATTTTGCCATG
>JAPKLW010000497.1:179291-195988 GCA_026898455.1 Plectranthus barbatus
TATGATCACTCATATATATATATATATATATATATATATATATATATATATATGAGTGATCATATGAGAACTCTCCTTACCATGTGAATATAAGAATCAATCTCGGCCATCCAAATTAGTGATTCAACGTTCAAGACTAAATAATTTCCATTAGTGTAGTAAAACATGCATTAAAGGGTAATTTTGTAATATTTTTCTCTCTCCTCTAAAATCATCCTAAATCTTTAAATGACCATAACTCTTTCGATTTAAATTATTTTTTCATGTATCATATATCAAATTAATTAAGGTAATTTAATTATCTTTCAAACGAAATCTCTATTGCATGTTTCGATTTTAAAATCATCGTAAAAAATAAAAATTAGTGATTATATGCATAATTCCGTAACAGTACACGAATTCTTATACTCCCTCCGTCCCATTGAAGTAGTCCCACTTTCCTTTTTTGTTTGTCCCATAGAATAGTCCCATTTTCCTAAAATGGCAACCTTTTTCACACTCACCAATAAAATATTAATTCCACTACACTCACAACCCTTAATTCCCGTGCCGAAAAGAAAAGGGACTACTTCACCGGGACGGAGGGAGTATAATAAATGAAGTTGCACAATATAATGCATGAATTTATAGTATATAATGCAGAATATGATAGATAAAATGCAATATATTTTTTCATGCGAGATCAACAAAAAAATTAAAATTCATTATCTTTGCTTACTGTAGAAAATATTATAATTGTTATAAATGTTGATCATACATTACTTGTTTTTAATTATGTAATCCTTTTGTTATATTATATAAATGTATATTATTATATTATATAATTCATGTTTGTTATGTATATAATGAATGTTTGCTAAGTATATAATGCATGTCGATGTCAAAATAATGCGGTCCACGGAGTATTGATTCACCTTAAAAATAAGGTTCACACGATAAACATTCAAATATTTATTATAACAATGATTTTAAATAGTTTGATGCATGAATAAGAATTTATATATGACAAGAATCTTTGAGAAAATTAATAGTACCTCTGTCCCAAAACAATTGTCTGGTTTGGTAATGGCACAGATACCAATCCGAGTAGAGATAGAGGAAATTAGTATTTTATTAATGAGTGTGTATATTTACTTTCCATTTTAGGAAAGAGGACAATTGTTTGGGACAAACGAAAAAGGAAAACAAGACAATTGTTTTGGGACGGAGGGAGTAATAGATATGTTTCAATCTAAAAGATTAGAGAATTTTCCTTATTTATTATTTTCTATATTAATTAAGATATTGTAATATCCCGAGGCTAGTTAAGCTAATTAATTGCTTAATTATTTAAATAAAGTATTTTCTTCTCAGATTTGTGCAATAAATTATTTTATTGCTAGCAAGAGTGTACTTAAATTTGCAATTTAAGTTCGGGAAGTCGATTTCCTAAATCGAGCTGAAGAAATGGCTCGGAATAATATTTAGAGGAGAATGGAACAATCGGATTAATTTTCGGAGACCCGTGGGATGAGATATTAAATTTTTTAAGATTAATATGATATATTGGGATTTATTTAGATATAGGAAATTATTATTTATATGTTTAAATTTGAAATTATTGAGGAGATGACACATATATGTGTTAGGTGTCATCTTGCATGTTTAGTTGTTGACACCTCATGAGTGAATTTTTGGAAATTGGGATTATTACACAAAATAGAGGAAATAAATTAGAAAAAGGAATTTATCCCTCTCTTCCTCCCATTTCCCGTCACCCACACCATTATCACCCCCCAGCTGCCAACTTCCCGGTGAGATCCCGGTCGCCACAGACCACCATCGGCCGAACCACCACCACCATCGCGTAGCCCGTACTTCAAGGTTTCTGTAGAGCTAAGGTGCACGTCGGGAGGTCGAGTATCGAAGAAGATACAGAGGAGAGAAGGGAGGTTATCGGACTTCGTTGGTTTTCCAGGAACCAAGTTTCAATTCGTTATGTATGCATGTTAATGGAGTTTTGGGTGATTATTGGGTGTTCCTCATGTTGTAGGGAGTGGTTTGAGACCTTGAGCATCGAGACTAACCGCCAGAAAAGCACGCCGCCGCCGCCGCGAGAAGAGAGGATTCCGGTGAGATTCCACTCACTTTGTTTTTCCTTCGTTTTTCAAGATTGAAGCATGTATTTGTGTTCCCCTAGGGTCTAGGAACATTGTGGTATGTTTGCATCTGAATTTGGGTGGTTAGATCGGGGAAAATCGGAGGTTGCAGGGTTGAAATCGCAGGACGTGAGGAGGAAGACGACGCGTCCCGAATGGGACGGAAGCATCCCGTTTGGGACAGGCCTCGGCCAAGGTGAACAACAGCAGGGACATCCATTCCGAGCGGGATGGGTGTGTCCCATTCGGGACGGGCTGTAGCCCCTTTCTATTTTTGACCCATTTTTGATCTGTTTCGAGTCGTTTTCGATTTTTGAATTTAATATATGATTATCCAAGCATGTTATGAGTATATTAAGGTGTTAGTTATTCAATCGAGAGTCAAGTTTGGATTATTTCGTTTAAAAGAAAGTCGGGGCATGTTTGAGTGTAAACATGTACGAAGTGTATGGCCAGAGTTGTCAATTTAGACGTTGTCCTAGTTTGTCCATCCTAATTGATCACTTGGTATTAAATTGTAGGAAATTGATATAAGGAAGGATTAAGCTCAACCACATTAACTAAAAGACATCGTGTTGGGAAAGCATATTCCAAATGGGAAACTGTTTGAGTATAAAAACAAAAATGCATTTTCTTTTCAAATGTGTTAAAATGTTTTATTTTAAACAAGATGTTATGCATGTTTTGTGCTATTATATTTGTCCTCTGTTGGTTCCCATCGGCAGAGAGTAATACTAATGAGTTTAGAACCAGGTTTGTGCTGAGCTAGAACTCATTAAGTTTGAAATGGGGTGAAAAGGCCCCACAAATTGTGAAGTGGGGTGAACAGTCCCCCACATATTGTGAAGTGGGGTGAACAACCCCCACATATTGTGAAGTGGGGTGTACAGCCCCCACATATTTATGAAGTGGGGTGAAAATCCCCCACATGTTTTGGATCCAGGTGTGGTTATAAACGATCGGGTCTCAAGGGTAAATTCTGAGACTAGTGCACTTAGATGACAGTGGGTTGAGTGTGTATTCATTCCTAACTGATCATCGTAACTTGGAAGTCGACCAACTTCCAGTTACAACACTGTAAACAGATATAATATCATTTAAAATAGCACTTGCTAAATAAAATGTTTTGGATAACACAATTTCTTTCAATAAAGCCTCGTGTTTATCTGTGTGAGTTGCATAACATTCTTAAATAAATGTATGTTTTTGGGCATATTTTCCATTGGGTATATTTGTACTCAGCCCCTCGTGTTATTTCTAAAACGCGCAGGTTGATAGCAAGGGATGAAGAGGTTGATGGGTTTTGTATACTGAAAACATTTATTATAATGAGTATACAACGGTTTATTTCTCCTATCTGTTAACAATCTTACATGTATGAACAATGATATCCTCTTATTTCACCGATAGGGATGATCATACGGCGTGTTGTAGATCGCAGAAGACAGTATGATCACTTGACCTAGTGAGATATAAACCAGATCACAGCCGAGACAGTGTATGAGGATACGTCTGTCCGAATGGCTGCGGCATTGTCGGAATAAGTAATCTGTCTTGGTTACTTGACATGCTAGTACGCAGAGGTGGCATATCGATGGACCGCAGTGAGATGTATTCGTCTGTCTGACATCAGCGAATACAAGATCTCGATATTGATTGAGTCCAAACCCTAACGAAGGTTCAAGGGTTTGCACGGGTTGACTATTGCTTTGACTTGCCATGTTGGAGAGCCTGAGTAACGTGCTCGTATATCCGCATCTTGGGTAACAACATTTCGTGTAGTACCGCCTGAGACTGAGTTTAGGTAACCATATCCGAGTAATAAGATGGGGACATTCCCTGAGGAGCTCAATAACATTCATCGTGCCAAAGTCCTGCAAGCTGATTAAGTTCAGGCACGAGTGATAAGGATTGAGTGGTACTACTCAGGAATTATAAGATATTAATTAATTGTAGTTGGAGCATGTCAGAGGCTCCGATTAATTAATGAATGTCCGGTAACCTTAAATATGGGGATTCTCAATTAATGCAGCCCATTCTCATAACGTGGTAATAAAGGGGTAGGTCAGTATTAATTCTGTGGTGAAAAAGAATTAATATTAATTAATTAATTGTGTCCTGGGTTGTGGACATGGTAATTAATTAATTCATAGGCCCACTTTATTATTTGCATTAGGTCCCAAGTCTGGCCCAAGGAAAGTGTGCTGAATTGAGCCCAGGAGCCCACTAGGGTTTACAACCCTAGGTCTATAAATAGACAGCTCTCTCTCATAAGTTGTAACACAGTTGAAAAACAGAAAACCTAGTGAGAGAGAGAGGGGCGCCGATTTTGAGAAGAAAAGGAGGAGAACTTTTGAATTCTGGTCCTGCTCAAATACAGATCTGTGGAGTCCTCACCAGTAGCAGATCTGAACGCACCGGGAAACAGATCTGAAGATCTAATCTGGAGAACAACAGATTTCTTTTTCTTTCTTTTGATTTTAATTTTATTCTAGAAATTAGACTTCTAATTTCTTCTTCCGCAGATAAAAATCGAATTGCGTGGTTGAATTAAAGTGGAAGTTCAAACGCAAAAGATCGGTACAGAGACTACGAAGTTACGGTAAATTCCTAAATCCACAATTATAAGAATTAAATTCATAGGAGCATGCTAGGGTTTATTATGTATTTAATTGTGCACAATATCCATAAATCGATCTGGTTCAAATTGGTTTTGGTGATTCGGTTCACGGGAAAACCCTACAATTGGTATCAGAGCCAAGTTTCTGATTTATGGCTCTTTTGTGCATAATTAAATTTGATATGCATGTATGAATTTATTTATTTTGTGGATAGTTTTTGTTCCTCGTGGCAACCCGTGTAATTCAGCCCGCGGTGGTTTATCCTTGTAGGGCTGAATTAATTTTGTAAAATCTCGAAAAAATCCGTGATTAGTGTAGAATTGAAAATTGTAATAGAATAGATGATTCTGTAATTTTTAAAATTATGTAATTGGACAGGTCGAGGACAAAGAACGAAGACGGAGCCGACGAACGGTGGCAGCGCCAGGCCGCGGCGGCGCGGCGGCACAGGGTGCACGGACGGCAGCCGCAGGCGCACGGTGGCGAGGGTCGTCGTCGACTGCTACTATCCTGTCGCGGTGGCTCATGTTTTGGTGGTTTGTACAATCCTGTGTAAACCCTAGGGTTTGCATTAGGGTTAGGGCAAATCATCAGATCACAAAGGCCTAAATCCCAAAAGATTTGGTGGTTGAAGATTTGGAGGCCCTTGAAGATTTGAAAAGATTGGGACTTATCCAAATAAGATTCAAATTCAAATTGTAATAGATAGAATTTATTTTTCTATTTTTGTGGGGCCACGAGGAATTTTTGTTTGTCTTAATTGTCCTCGTATGATATGTGATTTATTATGTGTGCTATTTAAGCATGTGTAGATAATAGGAAAAAGCATGTTTTATCGCTTTTATTATTTACAGCTTTCCAAGCATGCTTATGTGATTAATTTCTTGTTGGATTATATTTTGGGAATTTTTGGACTTGTATTATTACATGCAAAAATTTGGGAAATATAATGACAAAGAAATTGTGTGTGCGCATAAGAAACCTTTTAAAAGAAAAATATTGAGCATATTTTTTAATTAAAATCAATAGACCTCCAGAAAGTGATCCTAGGCTGTAAGTGTATCTCTCGTTCTAGTAAACGTCTACGAGTGTAGCTTGCTAGTTCCTAGAGATGCAGGGGTACGGTTGTTGGGATTTCTAGACAAACAATTTAAATCATGTGAATAGTGGGAGGGTTTTGCCTAAACGTCTACGAGTGTAGCTTGCGTAGATCTCTTTCACAAGTATTCTAGGATTGATTTAAATTATAGATAACAAAAGCTTTAAGGGCTGTACGGTATGGTTACGTGCCATGCTAAACTGTCTCTTTTGGCCGGAGTTAAATTTGTCGTTAATTTCTTAGAAGCATCTTAGAATAAAATGCAAGAATTGCATCCCTGTTCTTGAGAGATGGCTTGGTCTAAGGTTTTCACTAATTATTAATTTCTAGTGTCAAAATCATCCTGACATGGTAGTGAAATTAAATGGATTGGGGCTTAAAACCCGCAGTTCTGGTTGAGGGTGACATCGTAAACGTCTACGAGTGTAGCTTGCGGTGGGAACTCTTGGGAAATTAGTGGAAAACATTTGTATTTGATTTATTAAAAGGTTTTCAATGCATTTGTTTTCGAAGTTCTACATGTATGTTCTTATTTAAGATTCTTTATTGTTTCAGATATGTCTATGTCTACTGTCGATCATTTACTTGCTCTCAATCCTCTAACTGGTCCAAACTTCCCTGAATGGAGTTTTTGCATCAAACACATCCTTTATCTGAAAAACCAAGCATAAGTTCTTTTCAAGGATCCATTGTTGCGTATTCGTCATAAGGTCTGCAAACTTGAGCTTGAATTTTATGAAAGATGGGAGGATGTTGATGAGTTCGCCTTCTGGCTCATCACGGGTTCCCTGTCTAGAGAATTAAGGCACAAGTATGAGTACCTCAAAAGGGCTAGAGAGATCTGGAAGGAACTCTCGACAGCCTATGGCAACGTGGAGCGAACTATTAACTATAAACTTGTACATGATCTTGTGTGCAAGAGGATGGTTAAAGATAGTTCAGTGACAAAGCACATGATGTCTATGATTGATCTCGTGAGACAGTTCACTGTGCGGGGTGGTAATATCAGTGCGCAAGGCGAGATTGATATCATCCTAAACTCTCTTCCGGACTCCTTTTATGACTTTAAGGTAGTTGCTGCTGCAAGGGGAGAGTATGCTCTGCATGAGCTACTTGAGGACCTTGTGGTGGAGCAATCTTCCATGCGAGCATGGATGCCTGTTCTGACTGCTTCTAGTACTGGTTCGACAACCTCTAAGGTTGGAGATGACGGTGCTAAAAGCAAGCTCAGGAAAGCAGTCAGTGAAAGCCAGTCAAGGAAGGAGAAGAGGGTTAAAGTCACTCCAAAGAAGAAAAGGTGTGCTGGATGCGGAAAGGTGGATTGTCCGAATGCTAAAGGACAGGGTACGTCATTTGCATTTGTAATGGAAAAATGTTTAGCATCATTTTCTACTCATTCGTGGGTAGTGGATACTGGAGCCACTGATCATGTTTGTTACATTTTTCAGGGGTTCACACCGAGGAGGGTGCTGAAGAATGACGAGGTTACCATCTCAATGGGGAACGCAGCACAAGTGAGTGCAGCTGCCATTGGAGATTTCACCTTGTACTTTGATGATTTTGTTTTAACTTTGAGAGATGTTTTGTACGTGCCGAATTTTCGGCGAAACTTTATTTCAGTTTCCAAACCTTATGTTGATGGATATTCAGTTATTTTTGATAGTGGTGTTTCTATCATTGGTAATAAGGGTGTTATTTGTCGTGGGATGCTGAATAATTCTCTCTATGTTGTTAACTGTAATCATAAGTCTTCCGCAAGTATTGCATGTAATTCATCCGTAATTGATAATTCTAGAAAGAGAAAACTTACTTCTTCTAATGAGGATCTTACATATCTCTGGCACTTGAGACTGAGTCACATCAACTTGAAGCGGATTCAGAGACTTGTAGATGATGGTACATTGGACTTAGTCCAGGCTGTACCTTATCAAGTCTGCGAATCCTGCATCGAGGGTAAGATGTCAACTAGGCCTTTCAAGGCTAGTCAGTCTCGAGCAGAGGAAGTGTTGGAATTGATCCATTCTGAATTATGTGGACCGATGTCCATGCAGGCTCGTGGAGGGTACGAGTACTTCGTCACTTTCATTGACGATTACTCAAGGTACGGATACGTTTACCTGCTTCGCTACAAGTCTGAATGCTTTGAGAAATTCAAAGAGTTCAAGGCTGAGGTAGAAAAGAAGGTCGGGAAAACTATCAAGTCGCTGCGATCTGACCGCGGTGGCGAATACCTTGGTAACGAGTTCCTGCAGTATTTGTCAAAAAATAGGATTACATCCCAGTGGACTACACCGGGTACTCCCCAGCAAAACGGTGTAGCTGAAAGAAGAAATAGGACTCTTCTAGAGATGGTAAGATCAATGATGAGTTATGCAAACTTACCAATTTCATTTTGGGGCTACGCATTGGAAACAACAGCTTACGTGCTAAATGTGGTGCCTTCTAAATCAGTTCCTAAGACGCCTTCTGAGCTCTTCCTTGGTCGCAAACCTAGTTTGTGCAAGTTTAGAGTATGGTATTGTCCGGCACACGTACTGTCGAAGGAACCTGATAAGTTAGAAAGCAGGTCAAAAGTAATGTTGTTCATAGGGTATCCCAGGCAAACGAAAGGTGGTTACTTTTACTGTCCTGAGAGTCAGAGAGTCGTTGTTAGCACCAACGCTAGATACTTGGAGGACGAGTATGTGAGTAATCACAAGTCAAGGAGTGATATCGTTCTTCAAGAAATTGAAAATGAGAATGCAATTCTAAGGGAAGAGGAACGTGTAGATGTGGGTGCACCTGTGAGAGGTTCAGCACCACAGACACGTTATTCAGTGCAAGGTGCAGGACCACAAGTTACTGCACCTACTACTGACACGGAACCAATGCCTCATCGTAGTGGGAGAGTTATTTTCCAGCCGGAAAGGTACATGTTCGTGGGTGAGTCTTCGGACTTGAGCCCGGAAGACGGACATTAGGACTCTGACCCACTGACTTACGAAGAGGCAGTGCAGGACAAGGATGTAGCCAAATGGCGTGTCACCATGGATTCTGAAATTGAATCCATAACTGCTATGGATGTATACCAGAAAACTGATTTGCCGGATGACTTTGGGGCCATAGGGTGCAAATGGGTATACAAGAGAAAGAAAGGGGCGGATGGAAAGATCACGGCTTTTAAAGCCAGGCTGGTGGCAAAGGATTATAGTCAGAAAGAGGGCATTGACTATGACGAAACCATTTCACCCGTAGCCATGCTCAAATCCATCTGGATACTCCTTGCCATAGCTACGCATATGGACCTCGAGATCTGGCAGATGGATGTCAAGACCGCTTTTCTAAACGGTTACCTTGAAGAAGGTAGGGACATCTATATGCAGCAACCCGAGGGTCACATATGCAAGGGCAAAGAACATCTTGTCTGGAAGCTTAGGAAGTCCTTGTATGGACTTAAGCAAGCTTCAAGGTCGTGGAACTTACGTTTCAACGATGTGATTAAATCCTATGGATTTGCACTGTTGGAAAATGAAAGTTGTGTTTACCGACTATGTGTCAGTGGGAGCGTGGTCATCCTTGCACTATACGTTGATGACATACTCCGATTTGGAAACAACGAGGGAGTGATGTCGAAAATCAAGGCTTGGTTATCCGAACAGTTCCAAATGAAGGATCTGGGAGAAGCTGGCTACATTCTTGGGATTAAGGTCTTACGAGATCGTAAAAGAAGAATGTTGAGCTTATCCCAAGCATCCTATGTGGATACTGTGATAGCCCGATTCAACATGCAACTCCCCAAGAAAGGCTTGCTGCCTTTCAGACATGGCGTTCATCTTTCTAGTGGGCAGTGTCCTCAAACACAGCGGGAGAAAGATGAGATGAGTCTTGTACCATACGCTTCGGCGGTGGGTAGCCTCGCGTATGCGATGTTGTGTACCAGGCCAGATATCTGTTATGCCGTTGGCATGGTAGCAAGATATCAGTCTAACCCTGGACAGGCGCACTGGACTGCTGTAAAGCACATCCTCAAGTATTTGAAGAGAACTAGGAATTACTGCCTAGTTTATCAAAGTGAGGATTTGTGCCCTGTGGGTTATACAGACTCGGATTTCCAAGGGGACTAGGATGAGAAGAAATCGACCTCAGGATATGTGTTTACCCTGGGAGGTGGAGCTGTATCTTGGAGGAGCTCAAAGCAGAAATGCATTGCTGACTACACCATGGAGGCGGAATATGTCGTCGCCTCCGATGCCTTGAAAGAGGGGGTATGGCTCAGGAACTACCTTTTAGAGTTGGGTGTGATTCCGAGTTTGCCGAGGAGCATCACAATTTATTGTGATAACTGGGTGCAGTGGCAAATTCAAAGGAACCGTGGTCTCACAGGGCAAGCAAACACATAGAGAGAAAGTACCATATCATACGAGAAATCGTAACGAGGGGCGATGTGCAAATTAAGAAGATTGACACTGCTGACAATCTTGCTGATCTATTTACAAAGAGCTTGCCGCAGAAAGTTTACGAAAGACATATTCGCGAGTTGGGTTTGAGGTGGATGCCGACCACTGACAGTGGTTAAAGAGACAGCAGACTAGATAGACGGACTGTATACTCTGTAATAGCTTTGTTATGCTTTGAGTATAAGTGGGAGATTGATGGGTTTTGTATACTAAAAGTATTTATTATAATGAGTATACAACGGTTTATTTCTCCTATCTGTTAACAATCTTACATGTATGAACAATGGTATCCTCTTGTTTCACCGATAGGGACGATCATATAGCGTGTTGTAGATCGCAGAAGACAGTATGATCACTTGACCTAGTGAGACATAGACATGATCACAACTGAGACAACGTATGAGGATACGTCTGTCCGGATGGCTGAGACATTGTCAAAATAAGTAATTTGTCTTGGTTACTTAACAAGCTGGTACGTAGAGGTGGCGTATTGATGGACCGCAGTGAGATGTATTCGTCTGTCTGACATCAGCGAATACAAGATCTCGATATTGATTGAGTCCAAACCCTAACGAAGGTTCAGGGGTTTGCACGGGTTGACTGTTTCTTTGACTTGCCATGGTGGAGAGCCTGAGTAACGTGCTCGTATATCTGCATCTTGGGTAACAGCAGTTCGTGTAGTACCGCCTGAGACTGGGTTTAGGTAACCATATCCGAGTAATAGGATGGGGACATTCCCTGAGGAGCTCAATAACATTCATCGTGCCAAAGTCCTACAGGCTGATTAAGTTCAGACACGAGTGATAAGGATTGAGTGGTACTACTCAGGAATTATAAGATATTAATTAATTATAATTAGAGCTTGTCAGAGGCTCCGATTAATTAATGAATGTTTGGTAACCTTAAATATGGGGATTCTCAATTAATGCAGCCCGTTCTCATAATGTGGTAATAAAGGGGTAGGTCAGTATCAATTCTGTGGTGAAAAAGAATTAATATTAATTAATTAATTGTGTCCTGGGTTGTGGACATGGGAATTAATTAATTCATAGGCCCACTTTATTATTTGCATTAGGTCCCAGGTCTGGCCCAAGGAAAGTGTGCTGAATTGAGCCCAGGAGCCCACTAGGGTTTACAAACCTAGGTCTATAAATAGACAGCTCTCTCTCATAAGTTGTAACACAGTTGAAAAATAGAAAACCTAGAGAGAGAGAGAGGGGCGCTGATTTTGAGAAGAAAAGGAGGAGAATTTTCGAATTCTGGTCCTGCTCAAATACAGATCTGTGGAGTCCTCACCAGTAGCAGATCTGAACGCATCGGGAAACAGATCTGAAAATCTAATCTGGAGAACAACAGATTTCTTTTTCTTTCTTTTGATTTCGATTTTATTCTAGAAATTAGACTTCTAATTTCTACTTCCGCAGATAAAAATCGAATTGCGTGGTTAAATTAAATGGAAGTTCAAACGCAAAAGATCAGTACAGAGACTACGGAGTTACGGTAAATTCCTAAATCCACAATTATAAGAATTAAATTCATAGGAGCATGAGCATGCTAGGGTTTATTATGTATTTAATTGTGCACAATATCCATAAATCGATCCGGTTCAAATTGGTTTTGGTGATTCGATTCGCGAGAAAACCCTACAGAGGTGCGGGGTGTAAAGACGGAGTCATTTGTACAGATTTTGAAAAGGTTTTGTGATTTGCATCATCATATGCATATCACACCACGCTTAATAAACATGTTGCACTACTCTGAAATGTCGTTTTACCTTCCTAGTTGTTGATATTTTTGAAATGCTAACTCTTACTTCCATGGAAGGTTGTCTTTAAATTCTCAATTTATTTCTTTTACTGTCAAACATGATTTGAAGCCGAAAACCCATGACTGTGACACGCCTCTTGTTGGAAAGGCTAGAAGGGGTGTTACAGAAGTGGTATCAAAGCACGGTTTTCAAAAGAACGATTTTAAAGGAAGGTTTTAAAAGGGCTCTGAAGAGTTTTAAAGTTTATTTAAAACTTTGAGTTTTAAAGCTTGTTGGGTTTTGAGATTTGATTGAAGGATTGCTTGTACTTTACACCCCACTCCATCCTGCGCAACCTGAGAGGTATGTTTTTGTTATCAAATTTTAAAAGTTCTGAATTTACCTGCTTGCAAATCTTTGTAGTGACAAGGTCACTTGTATGGTGTGAGTTTGAAATGAAAGTTAAATATTTAGCACATTGTTAGTGCTTGAAAGTTTTGAGCAAATGATACGTGAATTTTGAAAGAAAGTTTGAACGAAAGCACGGTGATTGTGCATTGATTGTGTGAAGTTAATGAAAGTATTTGGAAGAAGTTGATTAAAAATCATGTGGTGATTTATTGTCTATTATGGTGGAGGAGAATACTAGCTATTCATGATTATGAATGAAGGAAATTGGCTGGGGCCGTGTTTGTGAATAGTGTTGCGATTATGAATATTTTTGATAAAGAAATTGTTTGGTTTTGGCACCAGTGAGTTGACCTTTTGAAATGTGTCTCAAATTGATTGATTTGAAAATGTGTGCAAGCAGGATACATTTTTAAGGAGTAAATGCTAAAAGATGTGTTAATTGTGAGTTGAGCTAATGAGAAATTGTTGAAATGTGAATAACCCCGAAAGGTTAGATTAGGATGGACTAGGACTTGACAACTGATATTTGATTTGACTAGATTGATAAGCATGGCATGCTGTTGAATTGATTTGGTTGTTGGGAATCAAATTTTTTTTTTGTGAAACTGGAAAATCCAGTAGTTGAGTTTAAGTGTGCACAATGCATGTGGATGGCCTGGCAGATGTAGTTAGACTTGAGTAAGTGTGTTAGCATGAGGATCCAATGGATCTCGGCATGGTGTGTTGGAGAATAATAATGCCACCGAGACACGGAGTCTTGGGTGTGTGATTAAGTATAGAGGCGTTATATTACGATGATTGATGGTACTCTTTGTGAATTAATGTTAGTTGTTAGGGGTGACGTGAAATGGCACCCGTAGTTGACTGAATCTAGAACCTCGAGATTTTGATTAATTTGATATTGGTTAGTGTTGCTATGGGTGACATGAAACAACATCTATAGTTTTGATTGAATCGAAAAGTATCTGCGTTATGTGTATCTTGGTGTAAGTATGAGCGAAGTATGGATCGCTACTCACGGGCATGAGAATGGTTGTGCATGAAATGCACTAGAATTTGATCTTGTTTTTAGCACATAATTGAAGCATGCTATATCAATTTTTGTTAAATTAAGTACGAAGTACTGAAGATGATTATGATTTGCAAAGTTGTAAGGTGAAGAATTACTTGATAAGAACCCAGAATTGTTATGACGAATCTATAAGAAAAGTATCGATAGGTGGAAAATGTCTGACGAGTCATAAAGACGATAAACGAAGGACTCTCATTTGAAAGAAAGTTTTGTGTATGGAGATCTTTTAAGATTCTAATTGCAGTACGATGAAAAACGTAACGATAACGCTCACTGTTTCGGACGTGAAGCAGTTCGAGAAAAACATTGACAAGTCAAGTAACGTCTTATGAGAATGTAGGAGTGCCTTATTATGTTCGACTAATTATTAGTATCCTATGGGGGGATAGTTCTTTTCTAACTTGGTACATTTTCTTTCACTACTCTAAACTATCGGTTTGCGAGCCTTTGATTATCCTACTCGCTTCCAGTTCTGAACTGACTTGAGGACATTGTCCTATTAAATGTCTGAATTCTTTGCAATTGAGACAGAAGTTATTCCCAACATAGAATTTCTCAATATAATTCCTTTTACACTTGATAAGTTGCAGAGTAATTTTGCAACGTTGGTTTGTGCTGCCAGCGCTTTGTACCATTCCTTGAACTAGTTGAAATTCTGCCTTTGATTACTTTGACGATTTGCGGATCTTTAACCATGTGTGATTACACCTTGACCTTATTCTCTCCCTTGATTGTTAACTTGTTTTCTTTAAATCAAGTATGTTTACTTCATACTTATCTTCCTTGTTCTCTAGAATATGAACAAGTTGTTCTTGCTCCTTTTTGGAAGAATGCTAAATTGTGTTTTGGTGGTCGTTCCTAGACTTGAATTTTTTAAAGATGAGCGTGCCTATTCATACGTTATCATCAATAAATCCTTTGAACGTTAGTATGCCTTCTTTGTTCAGGCATACTCAAAAGAATTAATCCTTAATAATTTATTTGATTGTTTCCTTGATTTCCTAGAATACATGCTATTTGATGTAATCTTATTGTTGAGATTCCTTCATGATATTTCAATTATTTTGGTTGTTTCTCCTAATTCGAAGGAAGCATACCCTGTTATTAAGTAATTGGCATGTCCATTTGCAAACGAGCATGCGTTACTACACTTCTTTATTACCTTTTGATCGCCAAATTATATCTATTTCTCAGGCATGCTAAATCGAATTTGTTCTCATTTGTTTTGGTTGAAGTTAAGCATGCGTATTGAACCTCCTTGATGTCGAGTATACCATTTCGGTAAACATGCAAATTTATATTTTGATTCTCATTCGTCACTTGAATTGTATTCTTGAATCAAGCATGTGTAATCACACTTTCTTATTTGCCATCTTGATCATTGAAATATATCCATTTCACAAGCATGCTAAGTCAACTTCGCTCTCATTCATTTTGTTGAGATCAAACATGCACATTGAACCCCCCTTGTTGTCTAGAGTATTGTTTCATTAAGAAATTGTGTTTTGTTTTTATTCATTGCTTAAATTGTTGATTATCTCCTTCAAATCAAGTATGTGATTTGTTATACATTCTTTTGGGTTTCTTAAATACAAACATGCTATTCCTTGTTCAAGCATGTCTAAATTGAAGTACGTTCTTCATCACTTTAATGAGTTGTTATGATTATTTCCTTCAATTCCTTGGTGCTTACCAACTGAAGAGAACCCTAGCAAAGGAAGTAGAGAGTTTAACTTGGGGTCGAGTTTAAGTCAAATAAGGTTAACGGGTCAATGGACTGCGTTGGGATTTTCACTTGGAGAATTTTTCCTCGGCTTTAATATTTCAAGACCAAGAAATGTCAGGAATATAGAAATTGTGAGAAAGACGAGATCGTGATAGAGGCCGAGGCCAAGGGAAAACAACCTGAGGGGAATTTGAGCATATGCTCTTGGAGGCGATAAAGATGAGGGCAACATATTATGGTTTTAATTGATATTTATCATCATGTGATGAATTGGTAAGATTTAAGGCAGAGAGGAATATTCATGAACTAAGCATAGCATTGCTTTTGGGAGAAAACAACTATGATAACCTTAAACTGTCGTGATTTGACAATCGAATTATATAAAAATGAGATTTAGTAGCCGAGTTAAACATTGTGGGTAAGTAGGATGTGGATATAATTCTAGAAAGAGATTGGGCTAACCAAGAATAGGCGACGATTTATGTTATGAGAGGAAGGTTATGATTCCGCGATCATAAAACGAAGAATCTTTTGTTATGGATCTCGAAGAAGGCAGAGGGTACCAGTTATTTCAGTTGTGCAGGTCTCAAAATTTTTGTCAAAGACTGGAAACCAGAGATACTTGGTTGTTGGAAAGTGAAGAGAAAGATGAGTTAGCGGTCCAGGATGTGTTCATCGTTCGAGAATTTGAAGACGTATTTCTTAAAGAGTTACCAGGACTGCCAGTCATTAGACAAGTGGAATTCATGATCGATTTAGATACAGGAGCAACATCGATTTCTAAAACACCGTATCAAATGATGCCTAAGAATTTCACGAGCTGAAAGTGCAACTTCAAAAGCTCCTAGACCTGGGATTTATTTGGCCAAGCTTATCGCCGTGGGGAGCTCCGGTCCTGTTTGTCAAAGAAGAAAGGTGGGTCGATGAGAATGCGTATAGATTACTGAGAGTTAAGTAAGTTGACTTTGAAGAATCGTTATCTATTGCCTTGAATCGATGACTTGTTCGACCAAAGGAGCGAGTACATTTTCTAAGATAGATCTTCGGTCAGGCTATCATCAGTTGAAAATCAAGAAGGAAGACGTACGGAAGACAGTCTTTAGAACCAGATAAGGCCACTATGAGTTCGTTCCACCCCAATCTCGATAATTTTGTGTTTATTGCTGATGTTATATTCGAAGAACAAGAGAGAGCAGGAGCAACATTTGAGGACGATATTGCGAACTTTAAGGAATAAGAAACTGTATACTAAATTTAGCAAGAACGCCTCTTTGGTTAAGGGAAGTGACATTTTGGGTCACATCGTGTGTTGGTCCCGGTTTTTCAGAGTTTAAACGTTACGCAGCGGAAATAAAGTTAATTGTTTCTTGCACGCTACTTGCTCACAGCTGACAACTGGAAACTGGTCAGCTGGTGCTGGTTACTAAGTACGCAGCTGACAACTGGA
>JAPKLW010000497.1:201533-266056 GCA_026898455.1 Plectranthus barbatus
ATATATATATATATATATATATATATATATATATATATATATATATTCTGCATTATATGGTTACCTAAATCCCATATGTTATATGAGGTCAAAATCCAACCATTAGATTAGAATTTGGGTGATCTAGATTTAATTTGAAAAAGAAAGATTTTCGGTGCATTATGTAATGGAACTTGCTACATTATTTGGGTATAATAGTAATTTTGATGCCCAGGGTTTGTAATTAAGTGCAGGATCACATCCCTTAAAATTGTACTTTTCTCTCTCCTCTAAAATTTTTATGAGACTTTAAATAATCATAACTCACTCAATTTAAATTATTTTTTCACGTATAATATATCAAATTAAAGATAATTTAATTACCTTTCAAATGAGATCCCTATTACATATGTTCGGAATAATATATTTGCAGTAATACTAAATAATGTAATATATACAACTAAATCATGTAACATAATGCAAATAATAATGTAATGATATATTTAAAGCAGTGTATCATTATTATGTTCTTAATGGTACATTATCCTTGTTATTATTTGTATATTATCTATCAATTGACTCATACATTATGAAATGTGTTGCGTCTTTTCCTCTCATCTCATCCGGGCCTTGATACAAGTACATGATGTGTGTGGAGTAGTGGACAAATTGGAACATTATTTAAATTCTGAATGTTAAATTATCTATGACAAATATGATGCATTAAAAATATAAGAGATAATGTAGTACATAAAGATCAAATAATGCATCAACTACTATATAAATAATGTAACATCTACATGGTTAAAAACTACAACTCAAAATAAAGGATGCGGCGTCAAACTTCCAATGATAACTTCTCTTGCAATTGTTATATATTGCCTTTGTCCCCAACCTCCAAGAATTGCACGGCGCCCTTCCTCTCGACTGTTGGCGATCGCACAACACCTTGCCACCACGATCACTGGTGCTGCTAGAGATATATGAGGAGAGGAGAACGCGCCGCCTTTGGTCTCTCGTTTTTGCAGCCACTGACTTCGGCGATAATAAAATAAGTTGAGAATACAGACCCATAATTTTACCAACACACCCAATAAAACTGCACATACAAGAAAAAGAATTAAAAAATAAACTTGTAGTGAACGTTTTGATAAGTCCAGCTCTTCTACCCTTAAAATCTGTAAAGAAAAATTCAATACTTTGAGAGAGGTTGACTGGGGGCATCAATTTTCTTAAATTAATATTTAATATCACAAAAAAATAAAAAAAGAAGAATGCAGCAAGAAAATGTCTACATATTCGTAAGAGACAGGGACTGGGAGAGGGGAGAGAGAGGGAAAAAAAAGATGAACTGCATATTCGTGAGAGAGAGGGAGGAGATAGAGAAAAAAAAGATGGAGTATACTCATATCATATTCGTGAGAGAGAGGGAGTGAGAGAGGAGAGAGAGAACAAAAATGATTGAGAGAGAGGGAGGGAGTCGGAGAGGAGACAGAAAAAGAAAAAAAAAAAAAGATATGTCTAATGCAAATTGGTGAGAGAGGGGTAGTCGGAGAGGAGAGACAGAAATGTTTGGGTTAGCAGTATTAATATATTTTTAAATTGTTAATTATGCATTTACTAAATGATCTTTAGTAACTCATTATTAAGGGAATATAATTAAAAATTTATAGTTTTCATTTTAATCTAGACCACATAATTAAAAAAATTAAAGGATGAGATTTGGTCTTATATAACATTTGGGAAGTGTGTAATATATGATCACCACTATATATATATATATATATATGTGTGTGAAGAATCAAATATAAACAAAGTAATATGTGAAAATACAAATCGATTTAGCAAATTGATATGCATAATCGTCTAATCGAGAGATTGAGATTTTTAATAAAAATTCCACTGCTTTTAGACTTCATCAAATATGAAAAATATTAAGATTGAACTAAATAAATATTAAACTTAAAAATATATACTAACATTTTAAATATTATCTAATTTATTCGAAATATTCTTTTTGTTCAAATGAATGCATGTGCGATGAGAGAATATACTATAAATATTTTATTGGGTGGGAAAAGAGTGAATGTAGAAATATTTCGTAAACCTGGAATTGTTACCATTTTAATTTTTTTCATCAATAATTTTTATAACAGTCAGCTATTATGGCTATTTATATTTCGGAAACTTAAAATATATAAAAATTTTGTATTATTCTTTTTTTTTCTAATTCTAAGTGTATCCCAATATTTAATTTTGTGATTTTAAAATATCCTTCCTAACTATATTAATTGCATGCTTATTCACACTTCAGTTCAGGCTAAGCGAGTCACAATTTTTTCGGGTTGGAATTCTTAATTTTAACCTTAACTCTTCGATTTTTGAGCTGGTAAAATAACGAGTTTTATATTTTTTTAATTAAGATTAAATATTGATTATTTTATTATTAAAATTAATTTTGTATATATATAATTATTTTTATAATTACATACTGGCATAAAATCAAGTAATTATATTATTTAAGGCTAACTTTATATCCAACTTCTTTTTTCTGAGTATAAGCCTCCAATCAAACTAAAAATAGAAGACAAAAACTTGCGTTAGGCAGGCCTAAACGGTTTAGGCGGGGTTTATCTTACCCAAATGGGTTGACCCATCCCAAATAGGATTTATTAATCCTCAATTAGGGTATATTAAATGGATTTGGGCTTGGATTAATGGATAAATCCGCCTAAATCGTTTAGGCTTGCCTAACCCAAGACCTTCCCAAAATAGAATATTATTTTAACGGATTATTATGCCCTTGCCCCTATTTTAAAATTCTTAAAAATAATTAAAACTAATGTATAACCCCTTTCCTCTTCTCTTCTTCATTACATGATTATAAACTCATTTTTGGGTTTCTTCATATTTATACCGTTTATTAATTGAAATTCTATGAACTGTGAAGCAAATAAATTAGAGTTCACCAATTATTATTTTAATGGATGTGGTTTATGATGTATAAGATTGTACGGAACCTCATATCTGCGACGAAGATGTGAGCCTTCAAACACTTTTGTGTCTGAAATTAATTGAAAAAATGTGATGCAATGAGAGTTGGATGTCACGCCCCTATTTAGCTTCCCCAGCTTATGAGAGTGTGGCGGTTTAACTCTCGAAGTTCTCTCACCAAATAATATAATTGTGAACAAGATTAAGCGGAAGCTGACATTTAATAAGATAGTTATAGGGTTAAGTTCATAAAAAAGAACCATCATCTAGTAGAGTTGAAAAGCAACACAATAAATTTATACAAAACAGGGGAAGTTTGGTTTTCAGAGGTTCACTGCAGCGAAGATTTACGTAATAGAGATATGTATATGAGGATACATATCTCAGAATCGAGCTCTGGTTCGGAATGCTCACACATTCCTGCTGCCACCTCCAATGCTTCAAGCTTTAACCTACATGTTTTAGAAATATTATGCAGGGACTGAGTGCACCGTGTACACAGTGAACACATCCCCGAAAGCAATACGAATATAAATTGTTATGCCATTTAATTGATAAGACATGAGGTTTTACTTTAGAAATCCACTCATGCTTATAAAAACAGTTTCATGTACCCTGCAGGGTTAAACATTTCACGTGAGATCATTATCTGTTATAAAAGTTTGGCTTGGAAGCAGGCCTACTTCCAAGTCACGATATACAGCTGGGAATGTCATGATCCACTGGGTTCTGTTATCAAAGTGCACTGATCCCGGAATGTCCATCGAGACCAGATCGACTTTACCCACCTTATCCCCCAAAGTGTCAATCCTCGGTTGATCCACTCCACAATTAAATAGATTGGGGCGACGAACCACCAGTTTGACATACCAGAGTTTTAGCTCATGGTATTGCAGCTCAAGGAATGTCCATCTTGGCTCGCAATCAGTTAAAAACCGCTCAAGGTTTAGAACATTGGTGGATTTTACTGACGCCTCCCTGCTCTCTGGCCAAGTTCATTTGGCTTCAGAGGTACAGATATAATCCACAAAACCATTTTTTTTGCATAACAATCATTTTAAAACCAAAACATTTTTCATGATTTAATTTTGAAAAGAAAATATTTTCGTGCTTTTGTATTTAATAATAAAAGGACACCTTTTATTCTTACTGATTTAGATTGCGTGGCGGCTGCTCCAAAGTAAAACCTTGCCCAACGCGATCTCCTTAACACAGTAATCACAAAACAGAAATAAGATACGCATTCATGAACCACATAATCTCAACATATCATGATTCATTTAAATCACCTTTTTAACAAAATATATCATACTCTTCCCATAGAATCAAGTTCATAACCAACAATCTATCTCATAATATATTTTTTTCTCAATCCTTCTCTAAATCATGAACCTCTAACATGCCTCATTACACATATATGGTTCATAAAATCACACGAACTCCTCCAAATTTCCAAGTATCAACTTCTATATATTAGTATAAGACATTTCAGCATGCTCACAAAATCATACAATTAAATCTCTGTTTTTAATCATTTTATTCTAGTTCTTCTATCAACCAAGTTCATTATCAAGCTAACTAGAACACATTCTTAATAATTAATATTATAACAGCATGATATCAAGGCCAATTATCTCACTATGTTTCACGTTCAAATCGTGCTATAAACCTCATATAATATGCATGGAAGAATTCTATGAGTTATATTTAAGTTTAACTATAAAGAACGGACGAAACAAGCTAGAAAAACCAACGATTTGGAACAAGCCCGGCTTAGGCGCGATCGCAGTCGCTCGTGCCTTGACCGCGCCCCGTCCACGCTACTTGACTGCACCTCGTCCACGCTTCTTGATCGCGCCCAAAGGGATGCTGCGAGCAGCCTCTGGCACGGTCAAGCCCTCGCCCACGCCCCGACTGCGCCAGTGATGGGGGCTGCGACGTTCACCCCTTTTCCACTCAAATTCCGACCACATTTCACCACACATGATAACCACAACCACTATCCATAAAAAACACAAGCCAAACATCACGAAAATACAATTGCATGTACGATCAAACCCCCTATGATGCATGCAAAGATGGAAATTTCAAGAGAAGGGTTTTTACCTTCTTCTTCAAGTGATCGATTGTTGTAACTACGAATTTTCACTGCCAAGATTCGACCTCAAACCTCTATCAAGTTCCTAAGATCAAATACAAGCATCAAAACAAGGAATTTCTAAGATTTGGGGCCAAACAACTCAAAACTCGAATTTGCAAACTCTGCCACAGTTTAGAAAAAGGGTTATAACTTTGTCATTCCTTACCCGATTTAAGCAAATGAGTAGTCCACGAGCATCTACTCTCGAAGATCTACAAGATGGTGTCGCACAACTACCTCCAAATTCGATTTCTACTCGCCGGAAAACTCATCGGAAGTTGGCTATCCCTGGAGCTCTATCTCTCTCTTGTGCAAAAATGGTGAGGGAAAAATGAGTGTATTCTTTCCTTTCGTTAGTTTAAGTGATGAGGCAGGGTAGGCTAGCTTAGATTAGTCACAAGCTAGGTTAACAGGGTAATAACAAGTGTCCCAGCCTTTTAATATAAAATTTCCATATTTGAAGTGAAATACACCTCACTCCACTCATGTATACACATGCATATAAACATATCCTTAGCATATGATATCTCTTGATGTCACAACTTATATAATTCGTTCTCTTAAACATCACTTAATCGCATAAATATTTCCCTAAAAACTTGATAACTTTATTATATTTATCGGGTTATTACATTCACCCCACCTTCAAAGAAATTTTGTCCCAAAATTTTGTAGGGTGATCAGAACAACTCTGGGTATTTATTTCTTATCTTTTCCTTGAGTTCCCAAGTTGCTTCTTCATAATCATGATGATTACTTAGAAATTTAACTAACGGTATCTCTGTGTTCCTCAATTTCTAGATTTTTCTATCCAGAATAGCCTCAAGGTGTTCTTCATACGCCAGATCAGGGCTAAGCTCTATCTCCTCTTGATGAATCACATGTTTAGGATCATAAACATACTTCCTCAATTGTGATATATGAAACATGTGTTGAACATTACCCAATATTGGAGGTAAAGCTAAGCGATAAGATATAGGACCAACTTTTTCCAGTACTTCATAGGGTCCTACAATTCTTGGTTTAAGCTTACCTCTTGTTCTGAATCGTACGATTCCTTTTGAAGGCGAAACCTTCAAGAATACCTTGTCTCCCACTTCAAAGTTTGACTCAGTTCTTCTTACATCAGCGTAAGATTTCTGTCAGCTCTGAGCTTCTTTCATTCTTTCTTGAATCTGGCGGACAATTTCCACCATCTCATTAACTGCTTTCGGTCCAAGTATCCTCCTCTCTCCTATTTCATCCCAGTATAGTGGATGTTAGGGATTGATGTAGAAATCCCACTTTTAATTTGATGTTTTGATGTGTCAAAACTGTGTACCAAAGCTTAGGCCTTATAGTTATTACCTCATGTCACCCTTGTAAAGGATGATCGAGTTGTAATAGTCTAGGAGAAGAACACTGTCAAAAACTGTGGAACAGTTTTTGAAGTGGAAGTCATCCAGACGAGAAAACTATGCAGAGTGATGGACGAGAAAAACTATGCAGAAAGTTTTTAAACTGTCAAGGATCGTATAGCAAATAAAACTGTTGACACAATTTTCATAAAGAAATTGTCGATAGGCGCTCACAGTTTCAGACCAGGACAGTCTCACGTCAAAGAAACACGTGAAAAGCAAGATGCTAAACTGTCATAAAGAGCATTGAAGAGTCAATGATAAGAAACGAAGATACACTCAGTTAGACTGAAGTACAACGTTGTTCGAGTCTGACACAACAAGTACATACTAGCCCTGCAAAAGCATGGCAGTGATTCAGAAAAGGCAGAGGAGCATGTCTACTTTATAGAAAAGGATGGATATTGATTGGACATCCTTCGAGTTGTCTCTACCGGCTATTTTCAAATCTCCAACTATAAATAGCAGAGAAACCAGAGAGAGAACATATATCGCATCTTCAACTCATTCAAACCTTGCCATTACTCTGCTAAATTCAAAGCTCAAGCATTAAAAGCTCTTAAGCGAGAAAGCACTAACTCCGTGGTTCATTTATTGAACACGAGGCACTATTGCTTAAAGAATATTCAGAGATTCTCCGTCTGAACTTTGTGTACATGAGGATTAAGTCTTTCGACTTAGTTTACTTTCTTGGTGTTCTTAATTTTCAAGTAAGAACACAACAGCCTGATTTCTAAGGAGAAGAAGGTTCTTAGGGGCTTTTGCCAACCTGCGTACGTTTTGGGAAGAACTCAACCATCCACCCACCGAAGAAGGAGAAGGGAGGTTTGTCCTCAATCCATTTCCGATGACTACCAGTTCTGAGAAGACTTCAAGGTGCCACATGGCTTCGAGGAACTGAAGAAGGCGTGAAGATCAACTACCTAGACGAGTGATCCATTCTGCTATGGACGGTGATTTTCACAGCATTTGGCTATAGATCGCGAGCATTGTATCTTCATTACTTAGTGAATTACTAGATTAATTTCTGAAGAGTGGACGTAGGACTTAAGGCTTCGAACCACTATAAATATCCTGCCTCATTTACAGTTTTACTTACTTCTCGTATCATACAGTTTTCAATTGTGTTTTGAAACCTTGAACACTTCTCTAAAAGTGTTGATGCGTATAATTGTTGACTTGATATAACTATAAACTGAGTACCTAAAACTGCTGTCTAACACAAACTGTCTTTTAAAACTGTTGATTAAAACTGACCTCCAGTTTCAAACTGAACTGCCCGCCTTTAAGAGTGCAAATAACTGTTCTTATACTTCAGCTACATATTATTATGTACTTTGATCTGGGACCAACAAGAGGAATCAGAGCAGGTCGGTCTTTCTAGACTGTCCTCTTTTGACTCGCTTAAGACCGGATCCATATTTCATTGCACTCTTAATTGTTTGTTAAATGTGATTAGTGAGCAGATTATCTTAAGATAATGATGAATTATCCAAGCCTTACCAAGTACATCCCGGAGAAGTTCGAGGTGTGGAAGAAAAGGTGTCTCATCCAACTGAGAGCTCAGCATCCAGAGATGGATGAAGTTTTGAAGATGGACCTCTGAAGATCCAGAAGATTAATATCCAGCTCGCAGGAGAAGATGGTCCAGGTGGTGTCCAAATGGTAGATAAGCCTCTGGAGGAATGGGAACTTGAAGACAAGAAATGCTATCAGCTTGATCCCATCGCTCAAGAAATGATCATGCAATCTCTCCCAGAATCTCTCATGGACGAAGCCATAGAGAACAATAGTGCTTAAGATTTATGGGATTGGATCAACGAGCTTACTAAGGAAACTGAAGCGATGAAGCAAAATAAGAAACATATGTGCGTTGACAAATACGAATCTTTCCAGATCCTGCCTGGTGAAACAATCGAATCAATGGAAGCAAGGTTCAACGCCATTGTCAGCGAGATGAAAAATCTTGGAAAAAAAGAAAAAGTGGCTGACATGAACGCCAAAATTCTTTCAAGAATGCCGAAGGAAGATTAGTTTGTCAAAACCACCAGTCTAAAGACTATGGATCTCTCGAAAATGTCTACCAAAGAATATTCGCCGAACTGTAAGCCCTTGAATGGGATATTCAGATGGTGAACAAGAAAGAAGTTGTTAGAACCCCGAATACAAGAGCAAATGATGGCGTTGCATTCTTTGTTAAGAGAGACTTCCAAAGACGACAGAAGAAGCCAGTTCAATTTGAGAAAACTGCTTACTAATCCTCACCAGCGAAGGATACCTCCACCTCAGTTCAGCAGAAGGACACTGACCTGTCAGTTGCCAAACTGGAGGAACGGATGAGGAACCTGGTCGTACTTCTCAAAAAGGCAAAAGGAAAAGGGAAGAAAGCTCAGTCCAGTGAGCAAAGGTTCACAAAGAGAGAGCCACGCACGTGCTATGAATGCAATTCTCCAAACCACCTGAAGTACGAAAGCCCTCTAGTTTCTCAGAAGGAGAGAGACAGACTGAGGAAGGTGTTCAAAAGGAGAGATTCTAAAGTTGTGGCCCAAGCAATGCTGTCCAGAACAGAAGTACCAGACGTGCTAGACCATGATGATGGCTATTTCACGTCTGAGAATGAGAATGATGAGGAAGCACTCCTGGCTTTCATGGCAACAGTCGATGGAGATGTTACCGATGATGAAGACAATGCTTCAAACTGCAAAATAGTGGTAATGACTCATCTACCCTCATCTCTTTCATCTACATGCTTTGAAGAAGACTCTGAATTTTGTCGCTCAAATTCAGAAGATGTTTCTCTTGAAAACATTATTAAAGAGGTAGAAAAATTTCATGAGATTAAAAATGCATTACTAGTGAAAATGCCTCACTGAAATTAGAGATTTTAGTTTTGACCGATGAAGTCGCATAGACAAGGTCAATCAGTGAGGATTTTGAAAAACTCAAGGAAGAACACTCAAAACTCCTTAAAGTTTTTGAAAATATTTCAAAAGAATGTGATTCCATGAAGAAAACTGAGCCTATTAAATGTGAATGCACTTTCAAAAAGAGCTCAAGAAAATTAGAAGAAATTTGGAATGCTAAAAAACAATCATCCGATAAGCACGGAATTGGTTTTATGGAGCACCAAAATAAAAAGGTTTTGAGCGAACTTGCATCCACATCTAGAACTAAGAAAACATATTTAGGCTCTGTCAAAGCCAAACTTAGTTCATGCATAGTGTTGGAAAAAGGAAAAGTCATATCCAGAGAGCCAGTTAAGCAAAAAGAAAAGACCAAATGTTGGTCAAAAACTGACCCCAAACTGGCACCTCGACAGGGAGCTCACACAGTTCGTAAACTGTTAAAACCAGTTGTCGAGAGGAAAACTAACTTCTCTTCATAACTGGACAAGTGTAATGTTCCATATGCAAGGAATCCAGTTTAACCAACAAGAACGACTGAGCAACATGTAAAGGTTGCAAGGAAGTCAGTTTGACAATCGGATGTAAATTTGAGGGGTTATAATAGAACACAGTTTTATTATAACAGCTATCCGAATAGGAGGAACACCTATTCGAGGCCTGGGTTAATATAGTTTTATCATCCTAAGACTGTGACAGCTAAACATCCAACAACAGTTTCAGAAAGAGTTCGAACATCACAACCTCTCCTAACATGCATCCTAACAGCATACAATATTTTAGGAGAAAGGCTAATCATTCACTAAGGAATGATTCAGTTTCACGAACTGTAAAAGTGAAACAAGTCTGGATACCAAAAGGATGGATACAGAAAACTGACTTTGTAGGACGCGAAAGGATGCGGGCACCTAAATTAAATTTTCTATCTTGCAGGGATAGAATTCTCAGAAGAAAGCAAGATCATGGATCTTGGATAGCGGTTGCTCGGCACACATGACATGAGAAATGGATCTACTCAAGAATCTTGTGATGTGCAGAGGACCATCTGTCACTTTTGGGAACAAGGCCAAGGGTTGAGTAGTTGGAAAATGATGTGTGGAGTACAATGGAATCATCATTCGGAACGTGTCCTTAGTTACCAATCTGAAGCACAATCTTCTAAGCATCAGCCAGTTGAGCGAGAGTGGCTACATTTTCAGTTTTGAAGAATCAGAGTGCCACATCATAGACAAGATGACCAACGAGACCAAGATCAGAGGAATCAGAAAAGGAGGTCTTTATGTTGTAGGGCTTCCACAAAAGAAAACACCTGAACTTCAACTCGACCAGACATCTAGCAAAACATAATCTAGTTGAAGGGCTTCTACAGAAGAAGTTCCAAAAAGAAGGAGTCTGCAAAGCTTGCCAGCTCAGGAAATAGACAAGAGCCTCGTTCAAAAATAGGCCAGTTACAGCAAGCATGGACCGGATCTTAGAACTGCTCCACTTGGATTTGTTTGGTCCAGTTACTCCGCCCACAATTGGAGAAAGAAAGTATACATTAGTAGTTGTTCATGACTACTCAAGATATACGTGGGTAGTGCTGCTCAAGTCCAAGGATGAAGTCCAGATTCAGTTGCCAGAATTGATTACCCGTCTTCAGAATGACGAAGGGGTGATAGTTAAGAGGATAAGGTCCGATAAAGGAACAGAGTTCTGCAATGGACCTCTCATGGACTTTTGCGCTGAAATTGGAATCGGGCATGAGAAGTCTACTCTAAGAAATCCTCAACAAAATGGCCTTGCTGAGCGGAGGAATAGAACACTCAAAGAAGCAGTATGGACCATGCTGGCCGAGACCGACCTTGGAAAAAGAATTTCGGGAGAAGCCTTGATGAAAGCCTTCTACACGCAAAATTGAAGTGCATTCAACACGCGGCTGCATAAGACTCCCTGTGAGATATACAACGGTCGTAAGCCTTCTATAGCTCATCTTCATGCATTCGGTTCTCCATGTTATATTCACAACAATGGGAAGTCTAAATTGAATACCTTCAGCCCTAAGGCTGATGAAGGTGTGTTCCTTGGTTATGGACATCCTTCATATAAGGGATATAGGGTATTCAATAAGTCAACCAAGCTTGTGGAAATAACATGTCATGTTGATTTTGATGAAGCTACTCTAGTGCGCAGGACACTTCAAGAACAGGGTCTGGAAAATCATGAGATCCAAGATGTTAATGAGTAACCTAAAACTGATCTTTATCATAACCAAAAAGTTCCTCTTACTATATCTATGATTGATGATCCTGAGACTCCAGTTGCTTCGGCTGAACCCCAAATAATCGAGAGGGCCAATGATGCTAACGTCATTGTTGAGGCCTTAAAGTTCATTAACATAGAAGATCAAAGTGAAGAGAAGCCCCCTGAAGCCAAAGCAATAGTTTCGGAAGTAGAGCAACCTGATACTAAGGAAATCAACCTTGAGACCGCTGAGGAAGTAACTCCAACTGACGAGCCAGTTGCAGTTAAGAATCCAGTTGCTACTTAGAATTCAGTTTCAGAACTAGGAGGTGAACCAGTTCCAGAACAAAGAGGTGAACCATCTCATCAGGAACCTCCAGCAGTTACTGAGACTCCAGTTGCTCCTGCAGAAGCCGTAACTGTGAAGAAGCCTATTTGGCTAAGAGATCATCCCATTGAACCCATCTAGGATGATATTGGAAATCCTGTTCGAACATGACAAGGCACTGCATTGATGTCTTGCTTCATATCTCAAATCGAACCTGTGAAGATTGCTGAAGCTCTTCAATCAACAGATTAGATTAATGCGATGCAAGAGGAACAAGGAGAGTTCACTTGCAACAATGTGTGGTATCTAGTGGACAGACCTACACATCAATCCGTGATCGGCACCAAATGGGTCTTCAGGAACAAAAGCGACGAGATCGGTACCATTGTTCGAAACAAAGCAAGATTAGTTGCCAAGGGGTATGCAGAATGTGAAGGGATAGACTTCGACGAAACATTTGCACCAGTTGCAAGACTGGAAGCTATTCGTCTGTTCTTGGCGTATACAGCTTATCACAAATTCATAGTTCTTCAAATGGATGTGAAGAGTGCCTTCCTTAATGGCGAATTAAAGGAAGAGGTCTATGTCGAGCAGCCCCCAGGCTTCGAGCAAGGAAACCAAGTCTACAAGCTAAGATAAGCCTTATATGGATTGAAACAAGCACCTAGAGCATAGTATGAAACTCTCTCCCAGTTTCTGCTCAAGAATGGTTTTGAAAAGGGTGCAATCGTTTGAACCCTGTTCAAGATAAAGAATGGAGAGGATATCCTGCTTGTCCAAATCTATGTAGACAATATTATCTTCGGTAGCAAAAATACCAAGCTATGTGAGAAATTTGCCCAGTTGATGCAAAATAAATTTCAAATGAGTATGATGGGCAAGATGACATATTTCCTTGGATTGCAAGTTGATCAATCAGATGAAGGGATTTTCATAAGTCAAAAGAAGTATACTCAAGACTTGATCAACAAGTTTTTTCTGGAGAAGACAAAGTCCTTGAGAATTCCTATGAGCACCAGTTCTCAGATCACTCTCGATGAAGAAGGAGAGCCAATAGATCCAATTTCTTATCGAGGGGTTATTGGGTCACTATAGTATTTAATTGATGTCGTGTAAAAACAACACTAGTCAAGTTAAACTTATCAATCCAGGTCCTTCTTTCCTTCGCCTGCTAAATTACCGGGATACTATAACAAAGTCTAATAGCTAGGCAAGATAAAATCATTGAGTAATTTCTATCAATCTAGGCATTCAAATTAAACCTATGTTAACAACATAAAACAAACAATGAATTAAACCAACAATCAACTTCAGTCTCAAAACAGTCAATCAATTATCTCCCCACTTTGGTAAACCAAGACAAACAAATACTCAAATGAGGTAGATAGGATGTTGAAATAAACATAGATGTAATCCAATTAGGTTAATCATTGATGTAAACACATTTTAATCCCTAGATCGATAATCAATTTGCTCTAATATAGCCAATCCCTTGTCACGACGAATTGGCTGTTGATGATGCTAGAAACTACAAACAGTCACGTTATAAGTTCCTAACTCACTCCTAAAAGCTCGCAAATTATGGACCTATGCACTTCCTCCGTACAAGGATTGGATCGAGTCACATATGAAGACATGTTATTCACAACACGCCTATCCGCGTATTGGCTGCAATGATTGTGTCAATTATCACCTAGATTGGCTCTTACCTACATCTAGATGAATAGGAACAAGCTCTAGCATTCTTCAATCACAAAGAGGGAGGTAAACAAACAATTATTAAACCTAATCTTCATACATCCTTGTTCAAATCAACATCCAAATTGAATTAGAAAAACATACCTCTCAATTGTAACAATACAAAGTTGAAATGAAATAAATCCATTACAATTGACAAGTAGAAAATGAAATCTTCCCCAATTGGATTTGCTTGGTCTTGATCTACCCCCTTGGATCTTCAACTCTTCTCCAAGGATGATGGATTAGATCCTTGATACCCTTGGGTGAGGTTTTGGAAGGGATGGAAATGAAATCGTACAGTGGTTTTATGAGGATTTGGTGTAGAATTTTCCAAAAGTATCAAAAGTTCCTTTCAAATCTCGAAATTCCCCCTTTTATAGATGAGCAAATAAGCCCTTGGATCGCCTAGGCCATGATAGGATTGCCCGGGATAGCTTGAAAATAGGAAAAACCGCTAAAAATCCCAGCACGGACCGGTCGAGCCATGGTTGGATCGATCGAGCCAACCCTCTGAAATGGGTGGCTCGGTTCAGCACTGCAAATCCTAGTCGAGCCAACCCTCTGTTGGCCAGGATCGGTCGAGCCAGGCTCGGCTGAGCCGAGCCTGCTCTTTGAAATCCGGCCTGCTCCTCTTCTCTGCTCAGCTCAGTCGATATTGCTTCCCTTAAACACACAAAACATGAAAACACAACAAAAACAAGCAAAATGCATATGATATGGGAGTAAAATGGCCACAAACATGCATGCTCACACATCGAAATATAGGTCATTTTACGCACATATCACTAACTACCAGCAGACCCGATATATCTTATGCTGTGGGAGTGTGCGCAAGATTCCAGGCGAATCCTAAGAAGTTCCACATGGAAGCAGCTACGAGGATCGTGAGATATCTAATGAAGACTGAGTCTTTAGGTATTTGGTATCCTAAAACTGATGGAATTATGCTGAATGGATTCTCGGATTCAGATTTTGGAGGCTGCAGAATTGATCAAAAAAGCATAAGTGGAACCTGTCAGTTCTTAAGACACCAACCGATCAGCTGGTTCAACAAGAAGTAGCATTCAGTGGCTACGTCAACCACTGAGGCTGAATATGTAGTAGCTGCCAGCTGTTGTGCTCAAGTGCTTTGGATAAAGCAGCAGCTTAACGATTATAAAATTAAAACTACATGTGTATCCATTTACTGTGACAGCAACAGTGCAATTCGCATATCAAAGAATCCACTTCTACACTCCAGGACGATGTATATTGATATTTGATAAAGAGGAGAATATAAAAGAATGGAGGACCGTTAGCGGATATTTTTACTAAACCGCTACCTGAGGCTTGTTTCAAAGAGCTATACATCAAACTAGGTCTTCTGGAGTTGGATGATATCTCGAAGGAGTGAGATGAAAACTGATCGAAGCATTTCTGTTAAACTGAGCAATGTAAAACTCTTTGGCATGTTAATTATGTCAGTTGTGCTTATGTGTATAACAGTTTGCTCAATATTGAAGTCAAAGGGAAAACAACTATTTTCATTCACTAGATAGAGGGAGGAGTACATTACATCAAGACAAAAAAAAATAACTTGAATTACAAGAGATTTTTAAAAGAGTTCAATTTTTTTTTTGGCAGGAAGGGCTATGCCTCAGTGGAAAGAAGTCGGAGTACTCAATATTAGACCAGCCTCGGACAAAAGCTGGAATCCACTGCTCCAGAAGCAAGCTCAGTTGCATCCCGTATGGAACGAGGATAGTAGGTAGATTCTCAAAGGCGTACCTCACGTGGTCAAAGACAAAGGAAGCCCAGTCGACCTCCTCTTGATCTACGAAGGCCATCATAGCCTTCCAAACCGGTGGTGAGAAGTCAGTGTCCAATGTTGAGTTACCGACGACCATTTGATTGATGATATCGAAAGTCAGGCAATATTGAGGCATCAGGAACCTCGATGGGGCCGTCGGATGGAAACAAACGTTGCAATCTCTCCACCTCTGCCATGCAGACCATTCTGGCATTGTATCCTCCTTGAGATAGTCCATGACGGGTGTTCCACCATGAGGAAGTCCAAAGCTGACCGAAAAGTATTCCTGAGACCAACAGAAGTTGTAGCCGTTGATGTCACCATGGATCTCATTGTCCACCGTAACATAGTAGCCGTTGACTAACACCCTCAGCATATCTCCATGAAAGGAGAAAGGCCTTCTGGTTACAAACGACTCAAGGACGTTTGTCCTCAGTTCCCCTGTTGGTCCCAGATCAGAGTACGTATGATGTGCAGCGGAAGTAAAAAGACAGTTATTCGCACTCTTAAATGCAGGCAGTTCAGTTTCAACTTAAACCAGTTTTTAAGTAACAGTTTTGAAAGCGATAGTTTGTGTTAGCCAGCAGATTAGGTTACCAGTTTACAGTTATGAGTAGTCAACAGTTATACACTTCAACACTTTTAAGACAAGTGTTGAAGGTTGAATAATACAATTGATAACTGTATGATGCGTATAGTAAGTAAAGCTGTAAATGACGCAGGATATTTATAGTGGTTTGGAGCCTTAAGTCCTACGTCCATTCTTTGGAAATTGATACGGTAATTCACTAAGTAATGAAGATACAATCCTCACGATCTATAGCCAAATGTTGTAGAGACCACCGTCCACAACAGAATGGATCACTCGCCCAGGCTGTAGTTCTTCACTCCTTCAATTCCTCGAAGCCAGGTACCACCTCGAAGTCTCCTCAGAACTGGAAGTTGTCAGAAATGGATTGAGAACAAACCTCCCTTCTCCTTCTCCGGTGGGTGGATGGTTTAGTTCTTCCCATAACATATGTTGGTTGGCAGTTGCCCGTAATAACCTTCTTTTCCTTAGAAAATCAGGTTGTTAGAACACTAAGAGAGTAGATTAAGTTGAAAGATTTATTCCTCGTGCACCCAGGGTCACACGGTGAATCTTGAAAGATTCTTTAAACAATAATGCCTCATGTTCAATAAATGAACCACGGAAAGAATGTCGTTCAGTTGAGAGCTTTCAACATGTTAGAGTTTTAAATTTGGCAGAGTGACGACAAGGTTTTTAAGTTCTTGGTTCGCTTGATATTTGTATGGTATTCGTGTCTCTATTGTCTCTGATCCTCCTGCTATTTATAGTTGGAGATTTGAAACTAGCCGGTAGAGACATTTTGAAGGATGTCCAATCAGTGTCCATCCTTCTCTGTAAAGTAGACCTGATCCTCTGCCTTTTCTGAAACACTGCCATGCTTTTTGCAGGGCAGTTTGTACTTAATGTGTGAGACGCCAAACAACGTTGTACGCCAATCGTAACTGAGTGCTTCTTCGTCTCTTATCATTGACTTCTATAATGCTCTTCTATGATTAATCGACATCTTGCTCTTCATGTATTCCTTTGACGTGAAACTATCCTGACCTTAAACTGTGAGCACCTCTCGACACTTTCCTTATGAAAATTGTATCCACAGTTTTCTTTGATATACAATCCTTGACAGTTGAAAAACTGTCTGCACAGTTTTTTGCGTCTGTTACTCTACTCAATTTTTCTCGTCCTTTATCCTTGATAGTTTTCTCATCTAGACGGCTTTTTCTTCAAAAACTATTCCACAGTTTTTGACAGTTCTTCAGCTCAGCAGCTTCCTCGTCTTCTTGTTTCTGTTGTTCTACCTTTTAGGTCTTCGTTGCTCAGCTTTGCGTTCTAATTGTTGGATCTTTTCTTCTTCTTTGCGAATTTTCTGAGCTTTTTGGACAGAATATTCTTCAGTAGATTTGATTCAGAATAACCGCTGAAACTGCTTTTGGAGAAGCAATTTTTCACTATTCATTGACGAACGAGCTTGACAGCTTTTTTGACAGTTTCTACAAGAGTTATCGCTTGAGAGAGTCGAATTGCTTGAGCCAAGGTCTCTTCATCGGCTTTTCGCACCCTCTCTTCCTCTTCTTTTCTCAAGCTCCTTTTCTTTTTCTTCCTTCAGTTGAGATAGAATCATTTTGTATTCTTTAGCTTTGACTGCTGCTTTAAGTTGCACAAGACATGATGCATCCAGTGCGGCTTTGCATTCAGTTATCCGTCCACGAATGTGCTCTAGAGTACATTATTTTCTGTCTTGAGCAGCAGTTTCTGCTGAAATATCCCCATGAGCAGTTCCCCCTAAATCCAAGAAGGGAATGTCCTCTTGTTATGTTTCCTAAATTGATTCTTCTTCCTCTTCGGAATCTTCAGAGGTTGTCCTGCCATCCTCAGGTTGTTCTGGTCTTTGAGATGTTGTTTTCTCAGAATTAGATGATGAGGAGCATGTCATCTCTTCAAGATCAACGTGCTTATTTGTTGTGTAGATTCCAAGTCCCTCAAGCTGAAGACGTTGAATATCGTTATCAGACATGTGCTCTCGGTTCAGAGCAGTCTCTGGTAGTTTAGAGGATTGACCAGCCCCTTCAAGTGTAGCATCGAATTCCAATTTCTTGGTGACTGTCCTCATTGATTTTTTGTGATTTGTCTTTTTCCTCTTCTTACATTGGGGATGTTCACGAACAGTTTGTTTACTTGTCACAGCTTGATGTGAACCTTCTCCAGAGTTTATCTCTTTTTGTTTCCTATTCTTCCTTTTCCGCACATGTTCATGTTTTTGAGCTGAGGTGCCAGTTTTCTTAGGTTTCTTGGGACCCTCGATAGTTCGATCTGGCGGAATGGTAGTGAGACTTTCAGTCTTCTCAGCCTCTACTTCCTTGTCGTCAAAACTGTCATGCCTTTCATCGTCACCATCGTTTCCACTGTCATATCCTTCATCTCTTTGAATCAAATGTTAGACTAGATCCTTTGGTGGAATGAAATCAGACGGTATAAGTTCTTCCCCCCTCATTTCGTATTCCTAGAATACTCTCAAGAAGGGAGCTAACCTTCAAACCAAAACTGAAACTTGATGAAAACGTGCCATTCTTTTGGATATTCTTCTTCGCATTTTCTAGCAATCACCCAAAGATATATGCTGCCAATTTCCTCCAGGGAAGTCATCAAGAACCATGACTACTTAACTCAGATAAGGATCCAATGCCACAATAGATCATCCTTAGTGTGATCTCATTGAGTGTCTTATAGAATGGGTTCAGTTTAGATACTTTGGTGGCGGGTCTGAATTTTTCATTAATCTCTGGCTTCTTCCACTTCAACCAATGAGTCTTCAGAGCCTCCTTACTATCAAGGAGATAGCTGGCAATGTGGACTCCCATCTTGGGTAGATGAAGATGTTGAGCCACGAGATCAGGATCAACTCTTATATCCTGTGATGCAACATTCGTCTGGAAGAACCGATTATGTTCATCAAATGTTGCATTTTTGTAGAACTCGGCTATGCAATTTGGGTTGAATCTCTGGGGACAGGCAGTCAAGAACTGCGTTATATTCTCCTTTATGAGCTTCACGGCGATCTCTGTAACAATCGCCTTGTCTGATGTGATTGAGGAGAAATTATTCCAATTTAAGATTTTCTACTTTACTAGTTGCGTTGCCCGAAACTGTTGGTTGGTGAGACCGAAATTGTCAACTATTTGAAATAATTTGTCTTGTGAGGTCTCCTCAGTGACTATGAACGGTTCAGGGTTATCGGAGGTGCTGGTATCACTGATTTGAGTCTTCTCTTTCGGCATGATTGGGTGATGGAATGTGGATGAGTTAGAAGACTTGGAGTAGAGACCTTATAATTTATTGAAGGATTGACTTGCAGAGAGTAGGGTGTTCAAGAGGGAATGTCGAAGACGACGACAAAAAGGGTTTAAGAGATTTTGGAGATTGATCATCTAACAAAATCATAGGCTGAGATTGAAACCCCTTTTTGCATTGAAAGACTGAGATAGATATTGGCATAGGCAGTTGTTCACATCATCGGGCACGCCATTCAGTAGCGCATGGGAGAGTCGACGTGGCTCCGAGTAAAACACTATTGAGTTGTCTACATTTAATGCAACATGCAGCCGAAACCTTCATCGAATTCAAAAATTTGCGTCTTTGACTAAGGCAGTTTTCTCTATCCCATGTCTTCATAAAACTTCTTAAGGTAGTTTAAAACTATCTTTATAACGAAAAACTGAACATTGTGACCTTAACAGTTTCTTCGCGCAATTTTCAGTCAGTTCTTGAACTCCATTCTTAGACTTTAATGCAAAGTCCGGGAATCAATATTATTGCGATTTTGACCCCTTTACCGACTTTGAGTCCAGAGCCTTCTGATCTAATACCCAGATATCCATTTTGTATTGCTCAATGCGGTGGGTGGGCATTGGATGCTGATTCATCGATTTCTAACTCTGAACTGTGAGGAGTCGTATCTGGCATTTAAGTGATTTGCCACCTTTTCGATTGATGCACTAAATCGTCTATAAATGCCTCTTTTTCGAGGTCAGAAATCCACAAAATCCATCTTCTTTTAGAAATCTAAAATATATTCGATCTTTTAGAAATATGTCTTCCTCATCTTCTTCTTCTCTTCTCCTTTTAATCTCTCAAGGGAAATGAGGAAGATTTCCATCCAGAGGAACAAGATTCTGGATGAGAAAGGACTTGGTGCACGGTACAGAAGAATTCTAGAGGTTCACGACGGAGTGATGGAAAACTTGAGAGCACATGATCTTGAGCATTTTTTAAAATAACATCTAATTCCTTCCCTACAGATGTGCTCAAGTTGGTGACTTACTGTGCCAAGGTCTCCGATGAGGAGATCTACTACAACATCAATGGGGAGAAATTCTTCTGGTCGGTTGATTATTTTGCATATGTGTTCGAGCTTTCTCGAAGTGGAACATCGGTTTAACACTATCGATAGGAGGAGATGACACCGGAATGGTCAGCTTGGCAGGATTGGAGGGTGTGGGACATTGATTTCCTTCCAACTGTGTTAAATGGGTTTCTCAAGCCACGTTACAGAGTATCCTACGACATCATTAACCAGATGGTGGTCTATAACTCTCTTGATGAAACTGACTTCTTGTCATCTGTCTAGAAGGCAATGTTGGTGTTTGAGGACCAAGCTCCGGTGGACTGGGCAGGGTTCATCTTTGATTGCCTGAGGAGCGCCCTGTTGAAGCTGCCTGAAATCACTGTCCCCTATGGCATGCAGCTGAGCTGGCTCCTAGAGAAAGACAATTCATACTTGAAGGAAGCTCCTTCGAATCTAGTTGGATCCGACTACTACCCCACTAGAGGGATGTCCACCCCTTGACTGCCTCCAGAAAAACTGAACTAATGTATTTTGCTCTTTATCTCTTTGTATATGTACTTCGCACGATCTTTTGTCATCAATGAATGGTTTGCCCTGTATCTTTAAGATCTTTTGCAAACTGAATGTATCATAATTCCATCAGATGATAACTCTCTGACATGCGTCTGTCACCCTTTGAACTGTTGAACACATGTCCAAATTTTACTGATACACGGCAATTGTCGAGCATTCAATGTTGACCTTTCAGATTCTAAGTCGGAATCATGGAGCGTTGTGTCTTCATGGAACATCGTATCTTCCATTCAAGAGGATAGTCATCATCTCGAATGTCGCACGATTTCGTCTATAAGTACACCTTCTTCAAGACATTGATAAGCACACAAACAAACATCTCAAAGATTTGAGAATTAATTCAACCTCACTCATCAATTAATATATTTTTTGTGGATGATACCTCCATCGATCGGAATAAGATAATCCATAAGCATGGGTTGGAGGTCCATTATTGGACTGACCTTCAGTTGTTCAGCGAGGTAACGAGGGGTTTGAGTGCCAATGGTCTTGAGACGTTTGTGAGCTGAAGGCCTTTCAAATTCCAGGAGAGTACGTTGAAGGTATTAGCCCACACTAGCTTTGTTTCGGTGGAAGGCAAAATATTTGGTAACATCAACGACCGACAAATTTGCTGGTCTCCTGAGTCCTCTTTCAACGACTATGGACTCCCTTGTGGTCGTACACCAATCATGAACTGATTCCATTATGAAACGGCTCTTGAATAGTTTGCTTGACACAGATGGAGGGGTGCTGATGTCGATTTCCACCCGAAGGTCTCATCATATTGGCTAATGCCTCAATATCGAGTGACTTTCGATATCGAGTGCTTGGCAACCCTTTCTCCGCGCCAGTCTGGAAGGCAATGTTAGCCTATGTTGAAGACAAGGAGGTTGACTGGGTTACCTACGTCTTCAACCAGGTGCGGGAGGCTTTAGAGCATCTGTCTAACGTCCCAGCTCCTTACGAGATGCAGCTGAGCTGGCTTCTGGAGCAGGAAATTCCATCCCTTGTGCAGGGTTGGACCAACATCGAGGATTCTGACCTCTATCCTCCGAGGCCTCATCCCTCTCGCTGACTGGAATCAACTATTTATTTTCTTTGTACATTTTAAAATTTCTACTTCCGTAATGTAATCTTTTTCAATGAAATGAAATCGTTTTATTTTTCCAGTCTTGAGTCACAGATCTTGATAACACAGTTTCCTTAACTATACACGTCATATAGTTGGATATGGTACAGTTGTGAATCTTCTCAGTTGCTAAACTCCTTCCTTAGGAGTTAATGTGAGATCTTGGAGATTGTGACCGTACATCCATGATTTGGCTAGACACTGAGGCTACACTTTTAGCCTTCTGTCTTCTTTACCTTCATGTTCATTTAGGAGTGAAGAGACGCAGTAGTTGGCATTTAATTCTGACTCATCGATTGTCGCACAGAGATCTCTAATAAAAACCTTTTACACGAAGTAATATTTGTCACATCTTATCAGCACTTGCTTCTTCGCTCCATGCAATATCTATGAAGAAAATGAATCCTTCACCTAGTATTGTGACGAAATTGTGAGGATCTCTATCCAAAGGAACAACATCTTGGATTTAGGTGGGTTCTGGCGACAGAACTGGAAATCTCTCATCGTCTTCAATGAGGTGATGGAAAAACTGTAGGCCAACGGTCTTGAAACCTTTGTGATCAAGGAACCTCATTCCTTCCAAAAGGGTTTATTGAAGGTGCTCGCCTACAATTCCACTATCACTAATATGGAGATCTACTTTAATCTTAATGGGGAGGAGTACTTTCTGTCTGCTGACTATCTTGCTGTCGAGTTTGGGCTTAGACGCAACGGTATCCCAGTCATGGACTATCTCAAGGATGACACGGCGCCTGAGTGGTCAGCATGGCAGCGGTGGAGGGTAGCGGAGATCGGGTTCCATCCAACTGTGACTAGCGAGTTCCTCAAGCCGCACTATAGAGTGACTTTTGACATAATTAACCAGGTGGTGGTTGGCAACACCCTTCTGGATACAGACTTTTCACCGCTAGTCTGGAAAGCAATGATGGCATTTGAGGACCAGGCTGAAGTAGACTGGGCAACTTTAAATTTTGACCGCCTAATGATGGCCTATCGAAATCTTCTTGAGGTCACCATCCCAGACGACATGCAACTGGGCTGGCTCATTGAAAAGAGGATCCCTCTCTTTACTGAAGATGGGTCCAAACTGGTTGCCATTGACTACTACCCATCAAGATGTATGTCCACCCGCTTTCTGTAAATATAGATTCCTTATGTTTTACTTGGACATTATATCCTCCTCCTTACTTAATGAATGAAGTAGTAGTTTTCCTTTCAACTTTAACATTGAGTAAACAGTTCTACGAATTGCACAACTGGCCTAATTAATAATCTTGTCAGATTTAACAGACTCAGTTCGACAGTTTTGTACCAATCAATTTTCATCTCCTTCTCTTGAGATTTCATCAAACTCTAGAAGACCAAGTTTGATGCATAGCTCTTTGAATCGAGCCTCGGGTAGCGGTTTGATGAAGATGTCCGCTAACTGGTCCTTAGTTCTAATATATTCCACCGAGATATCCTCCTTCTCAACATGATCTCGAATGAAATGATGACAAATATCAATGTGCTTCGTCCTAAAGTGTAGAACTGGATTCTTCGAAATAGAAACTGCATTGTTGTTTTCACATAAAATAGGAACACATCCAGTGTCTATTCCATAATCCTTAAGCTACTGCTTCATCCAAAGCACTTGAGCACAACAACTGGCTGCCACCACGTATTCAGCTTCAGTGGTTGATGTAGCCACGGAATGTTGCTTCTTGCTGAACCAGCTAATCAGTTTATGACCTAAAAACTTACAGGTTCCACTTGTGCTCTTTCAATCAATTCTGTAGCCTCCAAAATCTGAATCAGAGAATCCATTTACCATGATTCCATCAGTTTTAGGATACCAGATACCTAAAGACTCAGTCTTCTTAAGGTATCTCACGATTTTTTTTGCCACTTCCATGTGGCACTTCTTAGGATTCGCCTGGAATCTTGCACACACTCCCACAGCATAAGATATATCGGGTCGACTGGCAGTTAGATATAGTAGAGACCCAATTATTCCTCTATAAGAAGTTGGATCAATTGGTTCTCCTTCTTCATTGAGAGTGATCTGAGAACTGGTGCTCAAAGGAAACCTTAGAGACTTTGTCTTCTCCGGACATAATTTGTTGATCAAGTCTTGAGAATACTTCTTCTGACTTATAAAAATCCCTTCGTCAGACTGATCAACTTGCCCATAATACTCATTTGAAATTTATTCTGCATCAATTGGGAAAACTTTTCACATAACTTGGTGTTTTTGCTGCCGAAGATGATGTCGTCTACATAGATCTTAACTAGCAGGATGTCCTCTCCATCCTTTATTTTGAACAAGGTTCGGTCGATTGCACCTTTTTCAAATCCATATAAGGTTTTTCTTAGTTTTTAGACTTGGTTTCCTTGCTCTAAACGTGGGAGTTGTTCGACGTAGACCTCTTCCTTTAATTCTCCATTAAGGAAGGCACTCTTCACATCCATTTGAAGAACGGTGAAGTCATGATAGGCAGCATATGCCAGAAAAGTCTCGTCAAAATCGATTCCTTCGCACTGAGCATAACCTTTGGCAACCAATCTCGCTTTATTCCTTACGATGGTGTCGGTCTCATCTCTTTTATTCTTGAAGACCCACTTAGTGTCGATCACGGACTGATGTGTTGGTTTGTCCACTAGATGCCACACATTCTTGCGACTGAATTCTGCCAATTCTTCTTGCATCGCATTGATCCAATCCGCTGATTGAAAAGCTTCTCCAATTTTTTACTGGTTCGACTTGAGAAATGAAGCAAGACATCAAGGCAGTTCTTTGTCTTGTTCAAACTGGATTGTCAATGTCATCCAGGATAGCTTCAATGGGGTGATCTCTTAACCAGCTAGGCTTCTTCACAGGTACGGCTTCAGAGGGAGCAACTGGAGTCTCAGAAACTGCTGGATGTTTCTGATGAGATAGTTCATCTCTAGGTTTCTGAGCTGCTTCACCTCCTTGTTCTGGAACTGTATTCTGAGTAGCAGGTTCCTGAACTGTAACTATCTCTTCAGTTGAGTTGCTTCCTCGGCAGTCTCAAGGTTGACCTCCTTAGTATCTGCTTGCTCCGCTTCAAAAACTGTTGCATTCACTTCAGGGGGCTTCTTTTCACTTTGATCTTCGATGTTAACGAACTTTAAGGCCTTGATCGCTGTAAAATTCTACAGACTAATTGCAGATACAACGGCAAATAAATTTATAGTTAACCCTAAGGTTGTCGAACCCAGAGGAATTGTGTAACGAAATTATTCTATGTACTAGCTATAATCCTAAGATCTATTGTTTGAGTTATTAGAAATCAGGGGTTTTGAGTTTTGGAATTTAAAGAAACAAAATGGAAATTTAAAGATTTTGAAAGCAGATTTAAAGAGACACAGATCCTAGGGCGAACTATCAATCAAAATACACATAATGAATTAACTTGCTTGTATGGGAAATCTTAATTTACTATAACTTATTGGTCGGACAATTCTAGCCTAGATTACAAGTATGTGAATGTATATGCTTTGTCGGCCTCAATAACACAATACTAATCAATCTTTCATAAATCATCATATCAAACCCGACAATTATTATCTTCCCCTAGGACAGATTGTTAATTATATTTGAAATCCTTTTCTTGTTATCAATTTTTACTTTTCAGTCCTTCAATCAATAACTGTAAACCTAGAATTAATTCTATATTTCGATCTAATTAATTCTGAATCCTAGCAATTCAAACAGGAATTCAAAACCAAGCAATTCAATGTTAATCAATTAAACATGCATCACAGATTGATATTCGTTGCCCTAGAACCCGCTACGGTTTCTAGCCACTCATAGCAGATAGAAAACCAAAACAAAACATATTATTAAAGTGCATAAAAATAACTTACAAGAAAATAAAGGTTCGTGCTGGAATATAAAGGATGTTGAATGCTTCAAGAGTTGTAAAATATAATTCAAGATGATATATGATGATAATAGGTGAATAAAACTCAAATTTAAGGCTTAGTTATAGGTGTAGATGAGTATCCTATCAAGTCTAGGGCTAAAGATATGATTTGATTCGAATTTAACTCAAAAATCCGCCAGATTTGCCGCACCTCAACCGAGGTAGGTGAGCATCAGTCGAAGTTGAGCTCTGCCCCTCGGTCGAGGTCAAATTTCCATCGGTCGAAGTCTAGCTCTGCCCCGTCTGTGCGGTCTCACAGTTTTGGTCATGTCTTTTACTCCCGAACTTTGATTGACCCGATTCCAGTTGTGTTGGAAAGATAACTCAAAGCTCTATCCATTTCTATTCACCAATAGCCCGAAATCCTTGTGTGGAGAAAATTTTCACTGCGACTCTTGCATGTCATTGCTTTCGGAACAGTTTTCCAGTGAATTTAGCCTTAATCTCGCAAAAACGCACCATGACAAGCATAGCACCACATATAATAGACTCATGCATGAGTTTTATATATAAACTCAAGAAAACTACATAAAATAGTGGAAAATAATATAGATATGTGAGTGAAATAATGAACTTATCAGGCCTCAACAATGACATTAGCATCATTGGCCCTCTCGACTGCTTGGGGTTCAGCCGAGGCTACTGGAATCTCGAAAAAATCATTCATAGATCTAGTTAGAGAAACTGTTTGATTATGATCAAGATTAGTTCTAGGTTCCTCATTGACATCCTTGTTCTCATGATTTTCCAGACCCAGTTCTTGAAGTGTCCTGCGCACTAGAGTAGCTTCATAAAAAACAACATGACATGTTATTTCCACAATCTGGGTTGTCTTATTGAATACCCTATATCCCTTATATGAAGGATGTCCATACCCAAGGAACACCCCTTCATCAGCCTTAGGGCTGAAAGTATTCAATTTAGAATTCCCATTATTGTGAATATAACATGGAGAACCGAAAGCACGAAGATGAGCTATAGAGGGCTTACGACCATTTTAGATCTCGTAGGGAGTCTTGTGCAGCTGCGTGTTAAATGCACTTTGATTCTGCGTGTAGCAAGTTGTCATCAAGGCTTCTCCCCAAAATCTTTTTCCAAGGTCGGTCTCGGCCATCATGGTCCTTACTGCTTCTTTGAGTGTTATATTCCTTCGCTCAGCAAAACTGTTTTGTTGAGGATTTCTTGGAGTAGACTTCTCATGTCCGATTCCAATTTCAGCGCAGAAATCCATAAGGGGTCAATTGCGAAACTTTGTTCCATTATCGGACATTATCCTCTTAACTGTCACCCCTTTGTCATTCTGAAGAGAGGTAATCAGTTCTGGCAGCTGAGTTTTGACTTCGTCTTTGGATTTGAGCAGCATCACCCACGTATATCTTGAGTAGTCATCAACAACTACTAATGTATACTTTCTTCCTCCAATTGTGGGTGGAGTAACTGGACCAAACAAATCCATGTGGAGCAGTTCCAAGATCCATTATGTGCTTGTTGTAACTGGCCTGTTCTTGAAGGAGGCTCTTGTCTATTTTTTTAGATGACAAGCTTTACAGTCTCCTTCATTCCTAAACTTCTTCTGTGGCAGTCCTTCAACTAAATTATGCTTTGCCAGATGTTTGATCGAGTTGAAGTTCTTAGTCTTTTGTGCCACAACCAGTTTACTCCTTTTGAGGAACTGTGCGCCATGAGGCAAGTTCCCCCTTCTCCACTGGACCAATCAACAATGTAAAGACCTCCTTTTCTGATTCCTTTGATTATGGTCTTGTGAGTCACCTTGTCTATGATGTGGCATTATGATTCTTCAAAACTAACAATATAACCATTCTCACTCAATTGGATTATACTTAGAAGATTGTGTTTCAGATTGGTAACTAAGGGCACGTTCTAAATGATGATTCCATTTTGTTCCACGCATCCTTTTCCAATCACTTGTCCCTTGGCCTTGCTCCCAAAAGTGACTAATGCTCCTTTGAACTTCACAAGGTTCTTGACTAAATCCTATTCTCCTGTCATGTGTGTCGAGCACCCGCTATCTAATATCCATGATTTTGCTTTCCTTTGAGAACTCGGTCCCTACAAGACAGAAAAATTATTTAAGTCCCTGTATCCTTTCGGGTCCTACAAAGTCAGTATTCTGGATCCAACCTTGTGGTATCCACACCAGCTTCACTCTTATAGTTTGTGAAACTAGATCACTCTTTGGTGATTGATCGACCTTTCTTTTAAAGTCATGTATGTGGTTTGAATGCATGTTCCAAAATGTTGTGGTGTGTGAACTCTTTTTAAAGCGATTGTTCTGGAAAGAGTCTCGAGAAACTGTTCTCGGGTGAGTAGCCATCATTATCTTTTGAGAGTAAAATTGTCTCGACTCAGGCCTCGAATAGGTGTTCCCCCTATTCAGATATCTGTTATAGTAGAACTATGGTCTATCATAACTTCTCGGATTTCTATCCACTTGTCAAATTGACTTCCTTGCAACATTTGCATGTTGTTTAGTCGTTCTTGTTGGTAAAATTGGATTCTTTGCATATGAAACATTATGCTTGTCCAGTTTTGAAGGAAGGTCATTTCTCCTTTCAACAGTTAGTTTATACAGTTTACGAATTGTGTTAGTATTCTGTCGATGTGCCAGTTTGGGGTCAGTTTTTGACCAACATTTGGTCTTGACATTTTGCTTTACTGGCTCTTTGAATTTGACATTTCCTTTCTCCAACATATGATTTGGACTAAGTTTGGCTTTGATAGAGTGCAAAAATGTTTTCTTAGTCCTAGAAGTGGATTCATGCTTGTTCAAAACCTTTTCATTTTGATGCTCAAATAATCCAATTCCGTGTTTATCGGACGGCTATTTTTGAGCATTCAAGATCTCATCTAATTTTCTTGAGCTCTTTTTGAAAGTGCATTCACATTTAACAGGTTAAGTTTTCTTCAGAGAATCCCATTCATTTGAAATAATTTCAAAATCTTTAAGAAGTTTTGAATGTTCTTCCTTTAGTTTTTCAAAAATCTCACTGATTGACCTCATCTTGGTGACTTCATCGGTCAAAGCTGAAATCTCTGACTTCAGTAAGGCGTTTTCACTAACTAATTCATCTTTAGTCTCATGGAATTTTTCTACTTCTTTAATAATTTCTTTAAGAGAAACATCTTCTGAGTTAGAATGACAAACGTCAAAGTTTTCTTCAAAACATGTAGATGCACTAGATGAGGGTAGATGGGTTGTTACCACTATGTCGTAGTTTGAAGCATTGTCTTCTCCGTCAGTAACATCTCCATCAATAGCTTCCATGAAGGCAAGAAATACCTCCTCATCATTCTCATCCTCAGACGTGTAATAGCCATCATCATGGTTTGTTACGTCCGGCACTTCAGTTCTTGTGAGCATTGCCTGGGCCACAGCCTTAGATGATCTCCTTTCAAACACCTTCTTCAGACTGTCTCTTTCCTCCTGAGAGACCAGGGGGCATTCGTACTTCAGGTGATCTAGAGAGTTGCATTCTTAGCATGTGTGTGGCTCTCTCTTTGTGTTTTTGCTCACTGGACTGAGTTTCCTTCCCTTTTCCTTTGGCCTTCTCGAGAAGTACGACCAGGTTCCTTATCAGTTCCTCCATTTTGGCAACTGACAGTTCAGTTTCCTTCTTCTGAACTGAGGTGGAGGCATCCTTCGCTGGTGAGGATTGATAGGCAGTTTTCTCAAAGTGAGTTGGCCTCTTTGGTCGCCTTTGGATGTCTCTCTTTACGAAGAATATTGCGTCACCATCAGCTGCTGAATTTGGGGTTCTAACAGCTTCATTCGTGTTCACCATCTGAATATCCCATTCATGGGCTTGGAGTTCGGCGAACAGCTCTTTGGTTGACATTTTTGAGAGATCCATGGTCTTCAAACTGGTGGTTTTTACAAACCAGTCTTTGTTCGGTAGTCTTGAAAGAATTTTGGCATTCATGCCAGCCGCCTTTTCTTCTCTTCTAAGATTTTTCATTTCGCTGACAATGGCGTTAAACCTTGCTTCCATCGATTTGATTGTTTTGCCAGGTAGCATCTGGAATGATTCATATTTGTCTACACATATTTGTTTCTTGCTGCGTCTCATAGCTTTAGTTTCCTTAGTAAGCTCATTGATCCAGTTCCATAACTCTTTAGCATTGTCGTTTTGTATGGCTTCGTCCATGAGAGAATCATGGAGAGATTGTATACACATCTCTTGAGCGATGTGATCCAGCTGATGGCGTTTCTTGTCTTCAAGTGTCCATTCTTCCAGAGGTTTATCTATCATTTCAACACCACCTGGACCATCTGCTCCTACTAGTTGGATTTTTGGCTTCTGGATCTTCAGAGGTCCATTCTTCAAAACTTCATACATCTCTGGATGCTGAGCTCTCAGTTGAATGAGACAACTCTTCTTCTATGCTTTGAACTTCTCCGGGTTGTACATGGGAAGGCTTGGATAACTCATCATTATCTTGAGATAACTTGCTCGCTAATCACACTTAAGAGAACAATTAAGAGTGCAAGGAAGTATGGATCCGGTCTTAAGCGACTCAAAATATGATAGTCTAGAAAGACCAACCTGGCTCTGATACCACTTGTTGGTCCTAGATCAGAGTACGTATGATGTGCAGTGGAAGTATAAAGACAGTTATTTGCACTCTTAAATGCAGACAGTTCAGTTTCAACTTAACCCAGTTTTTAAGTAAAAGTTTTAAAAATGATAGTTTGTGTTAGCCAGCAGATTAGGTTACCAGTTTACAGTTATGAGTAGTCAACAGTTATACACTTCAACACTTTTCAGACAAGTGTTGAAGATTTCAAAATACAATCGATAACTGTATAATGCGTATACTAAGTGAAGATGTAAATGGCGCACGATATTTATAGTGGTTTGGAGCCTCAAGTCCTACGTCCACTCTTTGGAAATTGATCTGGTAATTCACAAATTAATGAAGATACAATCCTCACGATCTATAGCCAAATGCTGTAGAGACCACCGTCCACAACAGAATGGATCACTCGCCCAGGCTGTTGTTCTTCACTCCTCCTTCAGTTCCTCGAAGCCAGGTACCACCTCGAAGTCTCCTCAGAACTGGAAGTCGTCGGAAATGGATTGAGGACAAACCTCCCTTCTCCTTCTCCAGTAGGTGGATGGTTCAGTTCTTCCCAGAACGTATGTTGGTTGGCACTTGCCCGTAATAACCTTCTTTTCCATAGAAAATTGGGCTGTTGTGTTCTCACTTGAAAAGTAAGAACACCAAGAGAGTAAATTAAGTTGAAAGACTTAATCCTCGTGCACCCAAGGTCACATGGTGAATCTTAGAGGATTCCTTAAGAAATAATGCCTTGTGTTCAATAAATGAACCACATAAATAATGTCGTTCGGTTGGGAGCTTTCAACGCGTTAGAGTATTAAATTTGGCAGAGTGACGGCAAGGTTTTTAAGTGCTTGAATCGCTTGATATCTGTATAGTATTCGTGTCTCTATTGTCTCTGATCCTCCTGCTATTTATAGTTGGAGATTTGAAAATTGCCGGTAGAGACATTTTGAAGGGTCTCCAATCACTGTCCATCCTTCTCTGTAAAGTAGACCTGCTCCTCTGCCTTTTCTGACACTGCCATGCTTTTTGCAGGGCAGTTTTTACTTGATGTGTCAGACACCAAACAACATTGTACACCTGTCATAACTGAGTGTTTCTTCATCTCTTATCATTGACTTCTTTAATGCTCTTTTATGACTGATCGACATCTTGTTCTTCACGTATTATATGTGCATAAAATGATCATTATTTCTATGTTTGTGCATGCATTTTTGCACTCATTTGACTCACATATCATAGGTTTTTGTATTCTTTGTGTTGTGTTTCCGTGTTTTTGTGTTTTGGATGGTGTAGGTTAGGTTTTGAGCACTATTCAACATTTTCGGCTTGATTTCGGAGGAAAATCGCCCGATCCAGGCAGTGCTCGGTCGATCTGAGCATTTTAGAGGAAGATTTTGGGCGATCCAGGCAGTGCTCGACCGATCTGCCATTTCAGTGGCAGATTCTGGGAAATCCAGGCACTGCTCGGCCGATCTGAGCATTTCAGAGGCAGATTTCGATCAAGCAATCCTTGTTTCGGTCGATCCAGTCCGGGCTAAGCAATAGTACCTCTATTTCTAGACATCTCTGGCGATCTCGTTTCATTCCGAGCGATCCGAGGCTTGATTGACTGTAAAATACAGTAGCAAATAAATTTATAATAACCCGAAGGATAGTCGAACCCACAGGGATAGTGCAACGAAGTCATCTCATGTACTGGACAAAGTCTATCAATTCGCTGTTTGAGTGAACCAATTTTTAGAAGAGTTTATGTTTGTGAATTAAAAAATAACAATTGCAAGAAAGTAAAGAGTTTTGAAAACAATAAAGAAAATCACAGATCCTAGGGCAGATATTCTAATCATCAATATGTAAATATCAATCAACTCAGCAATGGGGAAAACATAGATTTTTGTGGATTAAATTCCTTGGTCAGGCAATTAAATCCTAGAATATTAATTAGTGACTATCTCCTCTCGGTCTCTAGAACAACAAATTAATCAATCTCATAATTATCTAACTATTCCTATGTAGGTTTCTTCCTTTTGAGACAGAAAACAAACATATTTAATTCTCTATTCCTATTAACAATCTTCACCTCTCGGTCCTTCGATTAATTAACTTTAAATCTAAATCTCAATTCACCTCTCGGACCTTCTTTTGATCTAGATTATTAAATTAAATCAGAGAATTAAACCATGCCAAAGAGTTGATATCAATTAACATGCATCAGAAAAGAAATCATAACCCTAGAACCTGTTTAGGGTTCTAGCCACAAATCATGACTAGAATGAAAGAAAACATTAAATTAATTGACTTACAAATAAAGAGGAACCTTGAATGTCTTGTAAAAACACCAAATCTCAATTATTCTAAGTGTAATAATGCATAAAAGAAGTCTAAAATTCGTGCTTCAAAGTTCTAATTTATAGAGGGGGGAAAAGACCTAATTTGAGTATTGGGTAAAAATAGCAAAAACTGTCAAAACAGGCCAAAAATAGCCTTCTCGGACATCTGTGTCGATCGACAGGCTGCTTGTTGATCGAAACAACCTTCCAATCGAAATCCGGGGCTGAATTTGTGTCGATTCTGCAACTTTGACCTCTGTTTCGATCGACAGGAATCCTGTCGATCGACAGGAATGCACATGTCGATCCCCTTCTGCGCAGTCTCACAGTTTTGGCCATAACTTTTGCTCCCGAACTCCGATTGACCCGATTCCAGTTGCGTTGGAAAGCTAATTCATAAAAATTTCTCTTTCCATGCTCCATTAGCTCGGATTCCATGTGAGGAAGAATTCGTGACTGTTTCTTTGAACATCATCTGCTTTCGGTACGGATTTCCAATGAATTCAGCCTAAAACCTGCAAAAATCACCCATCAAAGGCATAACACCCTCCAAAATAGACTCGTGCAAAATAATAACTAAAAACATACTATAAAGCACTTGAAACAACGGAAAAAATATAGATAAGTGAGTATAACTATGAGCTTATCAAACCCCCCAAACTTGAATATTAGATTGTCCTCAATCGAAGAAAAGAAGAAAGAAATCTCAAGCAGTTTAAAGTGCAATGCCTCACAAGATTCATCACAATCAAGGTTCATCAATCCTCATCACACAAGCAATTGGAAGAGATAAGATATTCATCAACTTCGGAAGACTCACAGGAAAGTGTATCGCTCAATCACTCAAGTGTTTAGGTTTCAAATGAAAGCACTCATGACATGTATGAAGAAATTTCTACCATAGGCTTGCAAGAGTTCTAAAATCTCCATTGCTTATTTGTGCACACAATTCAAGAATCAAAAAGGACTTTGATAGGGTTGTAATGAAGGCTTTTTGTGAAGGGTAGGGAAATATGGCCAAGAGACTAAAAAGAAAATATTGAGTTCATGTCTCTCAACAAATTCAAAATCACCATCTAATCATCATCTATCCTTCTCCTCAAATATTACAATTTCAATCATAACACAACCTTTCTCTCTCTCTCTCTCTTTTTTTCTAGCCCTCTTTTGAATCTCTTATGCTCTTATGAACATTTTGTATAGGGAGCTTTTGAGGATTCTAATATCTTTTGAGCTAATTATTCACACATCTTGCATACCACTATCTTATCACATTTATAAAAGGACAGTGTTTAAGATTAGGCTAACAAAGATGGCCTAAGATCATTTTCTATCCTTGTGCATATTATGCAGTCTCGAAACAGAACAAAAGCAAGTTCTAGAGAAACGAAAACATACATGCGAATCTCTCATGTAAAAATAAAGGCTCAAAAACTCTCTTGGGTTCAAATTTTCTTCCTTAGTCAATTTCAATCCACTCAAACATCATGCAAGTGTAAGTTTCAATCAGACCCTATCATGCGGTATTCTACATTCATAGGCAAATCAACCACAATCGAAATCATCTCAACTAATCAAAGATCGATTCCAAACATTGCATATAATGCTAGAGGGTTCAATTACTTAAAAATTTTCCTCACATAATATCTATATTTTTTTATTAGGCAAAAATTTAAACACACCAATTCAAATAAATGCAATAAAAAAAATAAAGCAAGTGAAGGATAGAAAGTTCGAATTTCTTGTCCACATCCCCCCAAATTTGTTTCGAACTCAAAGAGTAAGAAAAAGTTTGAAAATCAGACAAGAAATAGAACTGTACCGGACTGTCGATCTCAGACATCGACGTTTTTATCCACCCGAGGAACTCAGCATTGCACGACGATGATTTGGTAATGCTGGCACTCTGTGTCGATCTACAAGAGGCCTGTCAATCGACATAGAGCCTTCTATCGACTCCTGCCTCTGTCGACAAAGTGTTCTCCGTGCACCATGCCTCTGTGTCGATCGACAGCCGGTCTATCGATCGAAACAGAGGCAATTCCTCCAATTTTCATTTTTTTTTCCAAAATTTAAACATCAAAACCAAAATAAAGTAAAGGCAAAAAAGTGAAAATAAACAATTACGAAAACTAAGAACGAAAATTGAAAGGGATTGAAATAAAAACAAATAATAGTTGGGTTACCTCCCAACAAGTGCTTTAGTTAACGTCGCAGCTCGACGATACCTCTTTTTCAGAACCAGGGTGGGCTAGAATGCATTCGCCTCCCTCGGGCATCCACCATGTAGACCAAGCGATCTTGAATGACAGCAGTGAGCTCGGGAAGAGATGGTGTAATTGACAATTTTGCTAACTTACTCCCTAGCTCCCATTCTTGAGCTGCTTGATCTTCCTCTTCTTCGGTCTCTTCCTCTTCATCTTCAATGGAGGTTATTTTGTAGCATTCAGATTGTTGTCGGCTTGTGTCGAGCTTGAATATGATCCTTTCCTCATTTGCTCGGAGCGTGATCTCACCACCACGGCAATCAATCAAAGCAGCACTAGTGTCCAATAACTCTCTTCCCAAGATCAAAGGTGTGCTTCCATCTTCTTTCATATCCAAGACTACAAAATCTGCAGGAAAAATTAGATGACCCACACGAATGAGAACATCCTCAATTATCCTTTGGGGCGAGACACAGATCGGTCTGCCATTTGCAACGTGATTGTAGTCGGCCTCAACTCTCCAATCTTGAGGCATTGGAAGATAGAGAAGGGCATCAGGTTGATGCTGGCACCAGTGTCGCACAACACCTTCTCGAATGAAATCCCCCCGATCTCGACTGGAATTGTGAAGCACCATGGATCACTTCTCTTGACTAGAAGTTTCTTCTGAATGACCATGTTGCACTGCTCATGAAGCTTGACTGTTGAATTCTCCACGAAATGTTTCTTCTCACTCATCAGCTTGTGGAGATACTTCATGTAACCTGAAATTTCAGAAAGAGCTTCAATTAGAGATAAATTAATGCTTACCTTCTTCAAGTTCTCGACAAAGCGCGAGAACTTGGAATCCTCCTTTTGCTTGGCAAAGTACTGTGGAAAGGGCATCGGAGGTGGTCTGGCAGCTTTGGAACTGGAGGAATTGTGCTGAGGAGGTGGCTGTGACGGCTGGGAAGAATTTGTGCTTGTCTGATCTGCCTGTCGATCGACAGGGGGTGTGTCGATCGACACACCCATTGTAGTCCTATCGATTGAATCCTCATTTGTGTCGCTCTCCTCGTCTTGTTCTCTGTCTCAATCAACAGGCTGCCTATCGATCGAGACAGAGGACGGATATGCGGCCTCCTTCTCCTTCTCTCCCCCAAACTTGCTTTGGGGCATTTTCGGACCTTTGTAGCTCGTTCTAGACCTCAAGGCAATGGCATTGACCTGTTTGGCCTTCTCAGGATTGACTTCTGTGGTGCTGGGGAGCTGGCCTGGCTTGTGTTGATTGCTCATAGTAGTGGAAATCTGACTGAACTATGCATCGAGCATCTGAAGGTGCTTCGCCATATGCTGCATGTGAGTGGACATGTTCTTCACCTCAGTTTCTACCTTGCCAAACCTATTGTCATAGCTTTTGATGAGCTTGTCAAGTTTCTCCTCCAGCACGAACCTCTTCTTCTCCACAATCTCTCCCCCGGCTCCAACACTGAATCCCGATGGAGGATTCTCAGCTACATAAAGGTTAGAATAAGAAAAACCAGGATGGTTCTTAGCACTGTAATTGTTCTCTTGATTATTGGCTCGGTAGTTGTTGTTGTTGTAACCTCCATTGGCATAGTTCACTTCAGCGGTATTGGAGGTGCTCGAACTGCTTCCTTGGTAGATGTAGTCGGCCTCAATGGGAACAATGGCCATGTTGGGATCTGAAATAGCTGCTACCAAAGCTCTACCGGCCTCCAACTGTTTGAACTCCTCTCTAAGCTTCTTCACTTCTGCCACCACATCAATTTCAGGAGTAGTGGTCACTGCCTTGACTGCTTTTTGCCTTTCAGTAGGCCATTGATGACTGTTGAGGGCCATGTCTGCAAGAAGTTGCATCCCCTCTTCTCCACTTTTCTTTATGAGAAGTCCTCCAGCTGAAGCATCAACTAATTCTTTTAAGTGAGGGGTTAATCCTTCATAAAAATGGCATACCTGCATCTCAAGATCAATCCCAGGGCCGGGGCACATCCTCAAAAGCTCTTTGTATCTCTTTCAAGCTTCATAGAGGGTCTCATCGTACTTCTAGCTGAATTGAGTGATGTCGGACTTCCTCTTCATGATGACACTGGGCGGGAAGAAGTTGGTGAGGAACTATGCTCGGAGTTGTGCCAATGTGGCAATTCTGCTCTTGTCCAAACCAGCAAACCAAGACCGAGCCTCATCCCTGAGAGAAAAAGAAAACAAATGCATCCAGGTGGTGTCTTGGGGCACTCCATTCTGCTTGATTGTGTTGCACACCGCGATGAACTGACTGAGGTGGCCGTACGGGTCCTCAATGGCCTTCCCTGCATACTGGTTCTGTTGGACCATCTGAATCAGGCCTGTCTTCAGCTCAAAGATGTTGGCATCAATGCTAACCTGGAATCCCGGCTCCTCTCTCTGTGGCAGGAAGCGATCAAGAATGGATCTTTGAGGCACCACAATTCGTCTTTCAGGGTTTCCTTCATTGGCCAGGGCTGCCAGTCTGGCAGCCTGCTCTGCTTGTACTGCTTGTGCTACTTAAAGTTGCTCCCAGAGTTGTCGGACCTCATTCATGAACTGTCTTTGCTCCTCAGGAGTCATGTTTTGGAGTGGTGCTTCTGGTGGTTGCTCCATCTCAGGCTCTCTTTCCTTGTTCTTTCCTCTGCTTTTGTTTCTCCTACACGTAGCTTCAATTTCTGAATCGAAGGCTTCAAGATTCTTCCCCCGAGCTCTTGTGTTCATGCACCTGAAGAGAAAACAGAAAACTAGGAATCAGTCTCTCTGTCGGCCGACAGGGTGACTGTCGATCGACACGAATGCTACTTCTGTGTCGATCGACAGAGGCTCTGTCAATCGAAACAGAAGTGAAAATCTCACACACACACACGCGAACAGAAATTAAAAACTCAATCCAGCAAATATCAAAATAATCCAATAACAAGATAAAATCTGACTATCCCCGGCAACGGCGCCAATTTGATAACTGTTGTAAAATACAGCAGCAAATAAATTTATAATAACCCGAAGGCTAGTCGAACCCACAGAGATAGTGCAACGAAGTCATCTCATGTACTGGACACAGTCTATCAATTCCCTGTTTGAGTGAACCAATTTTTAGAAGAGTTTATGTTTGTGAATTAAAAAATAACAATTGCAAGAAAGTAAAGAGTTTTGAAAACAGTAAAGAAAAGCACAGATCCTAGGGCAGATATTCTAATCATCAACATGTAAATATCAATCAACTCAGGAATGGGGAAAACATAGATTTTTGTGGATTAAATTCCTTGGTCAGGCAATTAAATCCTAGAATATTAATTAGTGACTATCTCCTCTCGGTCTCAAGAACAACAAATTAATCAATCTCATAATTATCTAATTATTCCTATGTAGGTTTCTTCCTTTTGAGACAGAAAACAAACATATTTAATTCTCTCTTCCTATTAACAATCTTCACCTCTCGGTCCTTCGATTAATTAACTTTAAACCTAAATCTCAATTCACCTCTCGGACCTTCTTTTGATCTAGATTATTAAATTAAATCAGAGAATTAAACCATGCCAAAGAGTTGATATCAATTAACATGCATCAGAAAAGAAATCATAAGCCTAGAACCTGTTTAGGGTTCTAGCCACAAATCATGACTAGAATGAAAGAAAACATTAAATTATTTGACTTACAAATAAAGAGGAACCTTGAATGTCTTGTAAAAACTCCAAAGCTCAATTATTCTAAGTGTAATAATGCATAAAAGAAGTTTGAAATTCGTGCCTCAAAGTTATAATTTATAGAGGGGGGAAAAGACCTAATTTGAGTATTGGGTAAAAATAGCAAAAACTGCCAAAAACATGCCAAAAATAGCCTTCTCGGACATCTATGTCGATCGACAGGCTGCCTGTCGATCGAAACAACATTCCAATTGAAATCCGGGGCTGAATTTGTGTCGATTCTGCAACTTTGACCTCTGTTTAGATCGACAGTAATCCTGCCGATCGACAGGAATGCACATGTCGATCCCCTTCTGCGCAGTCTCATGGTTTTAGCCATAACTTTTGCTCCCAAACTCCGATTGACCCGATTCCAGTTGCGTTGGAAAGATAATTCAAAAATATTTCTCTTTCCATTCTCCATTAGCTCGGATTCCACGTGTGTAAGAATTCGTGGCTGTTCCTTTGAACATCATCTGCTTTCGCTACGGATTTCAAATGAATTTAGCTTAAAACCTGCAAAAATCACCCATCAAAGGCATAACACCCTCCAAAATAGACTCATGCACAATAATAACTAAAAACATACAATAAAGCACTTGAAACATTGGAGAAAAATATAGATAAGTGAGTATAATTATGAGCTTATCAAGGCTCTGCTAGCTCATTATAAAAGGGGGAAAATGGTTATTTTGAAGACTTTTGTCAAATCTAGACGTAAATATCCTAAATTCTCTCGAGGATTTCATCTACCATTTCCTTCCAAACCTCACCCAAGGTGTCAAGGAGCTAATCCATCATCCTTGGATAAGAATTGAAGATCCAAGGCGGTAGATCAAGATCAAAGTGCTCAATTAGGGGAAGAAAATCATCTAAACCTATCTCTTGTAATGTTTTGCTTTCAAATGGATATTGTAATGTTGAACAAGATAGGTATGGGATTTTAAACTTCCTTGGATGTTGAGTTAGATTAAGGTGTGAGAAAATTGGGTTGAATTATGCATGTTTGTGTTCCTGTTTGAGATTGAATCGCACTAGAGCTTGTTCATATGCACCTAGGTGTAGGTAATAGACAGTCTAGGTGTTAATTGACACGAGTATTGCAGCCAACACGTGGATAGGAGTGTCGCGAATAGTTTAATTATTGTGTTCCTCGATCCAATCCCTGTGCAGAGGAAGGACGTATGATAATGATTTACGAGCTTTTAGGAGTGAACTAGTAGCCGATCACGTAGCAGTTTGAGGTGTCTAGTTACATCAACGGTCAACTCGTCGTGATAGGGGGTTGGCTAGTGTAGGGTAATAGTCCATCCATCTAGGAATTAAATAGGTTTGCACTATAATTCAACTCAATTGGATCACACCACATCTTTATCAACATCCGTACTTTCTCATTTGAGCATTTGTGAGGCTTGTTCTACCATTTTTATTACAAAATTGAAGAATTGTTTTAGAATCTACATTGATGAATGATGAATTTGATTGTTGCTTTATTGTTGCTTTAGTTAGTTTAAATTTGATCTTAGGAAAATAGAACAAAAAACTCAACGACTTGAATTTGTCTAGCTATAAGAATCCTCACGAATAAATGGTATTCCTTTGGGTGAAGCGAGAAGATCCTTGGATTGATATTTTATTACTTGAGAAGCACTAATTTTGAGTGATCAATTTTAGTGCCATCAAGTTTTTGGCGTCGTTGTCGGGGATCTTAAATAGTAGGTTATTTGATATTGTTGAAAGTGAGGAATTTTGTAGGCTAGGTGTTTGATAAATTGTCTAGGTGATTACTAACTTTTGTTCGATTAGTTGTTTGTTCTTTTTTTATTGGTTTGTGTCTTTTATTTGAGTATTGTTGTTGAATTTTGTAGGTAGTTTATGATAACAAGGTTGAAGGCTCGGTTGAGAGAAGAGCAAAGAAAGATTTGAAGGTTAAAGAGTTGGAATGGAGAACCAACATGAGACCGGAAGAATTGATGAGCTGGAAAGGCAGCTGGAACTTATGAGAGCTTTGATCAATGAAAGGAATAAACCAAGAAGGCCGTTTCAAAATCTATTTCAACCGTAAGGTGCGCAAGTAACTGGTGGTTTTCGGTTGGGAATGAACGCCACACAGTTTGAGATAAAACCACAGTTACTCCAGATGATTCAAAACAATTAGTTTGGGGGGCATGCGACCGAAGACCCAAATGTCCACATTTCAAGGTTTTTGGAGATCATAGATACGATAAAGATTAATCAGGTACCCTAAGACCAATTGGAGAATAGAGGGAGTAGTGGTCTAGGAGGCTATGTAGGAGGAAGTGGTAGATATGGCAATCAAGAAGTGAGGAAAAATATGAGTGAGGAATTGGAGAAACGTTTTGAGAAATATGATGGGATGTTCGCGGAGATTCAATTGCAAATCTCATCCATTGCTAAGCAACTTAGTGGGAAGCACCAAGCTGGGAAGTTCCCAAGTGACACGAAGGTCATCCAAAAGAAGAGTTGTGGCATGGTTGAAGGTGAGCGAACTAAAGAGGAGATGACATTGGTTATGACTCCAAAACTGGAGAGCGTGGAGTTTGAAGTTAATGAAAGAGTGGTGGTAGAAGAAGAAGTGAAGATAGTTGAAGAAGAAAAGGTTGAGTATGAGAAAGAAGAGAAAGGCAAAGAAGTTCTCTTCTTTGAATACGTTAAGAAAGGAGATGTAGAGATGCTGACACCGGATGAGATACAACGTGTGTCGTTGCTTGATGAACTCATTGAAGATGAGTTGAGTGATGAGAAAGGATTTGGAAATGGAAGAGATGAGAACAAAGAAAAGAGAGTAGCTAACAAGAAGGATGATCTGAGAAGTTTTATAGTAAGTTGCAAGATAGGGGATAAAGAAGTCGAGAAAGCATTGTGTGATTTTGGGGCTAGTGTGAATGTGATGTCTCGGAGCTTGTATAATGAATTGGATGTAGGAGAATTAAAACCTATGAACCATGTGCTTCAAATGGCTAATCATACCTTGTTTTGCCCGCAGGGGATTGTTGAAGATGTACACGTGGAGATTTTGAGTTTCACATTTCCAGGAGACTCCTGAATTATAGATATGGAAAACAAGAGAGGAATTCACCTCATTTTGGGAGGCCTTTCTTACATACGGTTGATGTTATCTTTGATATGAAGAATGGTGAATTGACTTTCCGATGTTGGGGAAAGGAGGTTGTATTCTCTTTACCAACAAGAAGTCTTGAAGAGATGAAAGTTGATGAGCAAGTTGAAGTTGATAGAGGAATTCGGAAGAAGAGGCTTAAGGATGATGGTGATCCGAGAATGAGTACTTTGGATGAAGGTAAGGAAATGGATGTGGATCCGGGGGATTACTTTGATGAAAAGCAAGGAAGGACAAAGAAAGCTCGAGTTGATGAGGAGCCACCTTGGAATGCGAGGAGAAAGCTTGTTTTCCTGGATGAACATTGGGAATTAGAGCAAGGTATGAGCTCCGGATCAGCCCCATTCGATCATGATTGACAAATCCGAGGTAAAAAGTCAAGCTATTGACTATAAAGAAGCGCTTGTTGGGAGGCAACCCAATGTTTACTCAATATGGTAATTTTCGCTTTATGGAATAAATGTTTAGTTAGTTTAATTTTGTGAATTCGATGGTTTCTTGATTATGGATGTTTCTACAGACTTATTTGATTTTGTGATGAAGGATTAAGAATTGGGGAGATGAGAACTTGAAATGGTGTTGGAAATTGAGGAAGTTTTAGACCAAGGCTATTTTGGATCATTTCAGCTCGTGGAGGTTCGGTCGATCCCAAAATATCTATGTAGGGATATTTTAGAAGTGCTGGGTTTGAAGAAGGATGTTTGGAATCTCTTCACTGGCATCGAATGGAGGAAATTGCTTTATGGGAATTGGCTGGCTTATATGAGGCTGACCAAGGAATTTTTGGCTTCGGTTCGTATTACTTGGAGCGCAAATGGTCTTTCGGCACTGGTGAAATTCAAACTTGAAGGTTAGGAATTCTTCTTGAGTATGCAAGAAATTGATAGGATTTTTGGATGTCATGAGGAGTCTGAGTTTATTTTCGAAGATCTTGATCCTTTTGAATTTTGGGAGTCTATTTCAGGAGTTCAAACTTTGGATGTGTTAGATATTAAGTCTTGTAGGTCATATATGATTAAGAATCCTGTTATTCGATATCTTCATTACATGATAGGGGGATGGTCTTGTGGTTTTGACGGATCTGGTGTGGTTGATATCTTAGACTTCCATTTTCTGTTTGCGTTATTGCATGGAAAGAAATTTTCCCTTGGAGGTTGGTTGATGGAAAGTTCGAACAACGCCTTTAAGTTGGATACTGCATTGATTTGTGGTGGCGGGTTGTTAATAGTTATTTTCGACTTCTTTGGTGTTGATGTGTCTGGTGTTTTTGCTCCGGGTCTGCTTCTTAATACTACTTCTTTGGTTGTGAAGGCGTTTTTGGTTCCATCTCCATTTAGAGAATGTTATTTTTATAAGTTTGGGGAGATGGGAATTAAGTTGCCTAATTTTGCACTTGCTGAGGTTGATGACTTGAAGGACCGATCTAATTTGTTGATGAATTCTGAGGAGCATTTGGATGTTATTCGATTGATTATTGATCAGCGAGAGGATGAGGTTCCCAGTTCGGTTCAATGCTGTCGCCAAGACCAGCCACCACAAGACTAAGGGGAGTGACAAGCACTGCCTACCTTTTTGACAAACTTAGTCTCACTTGACTAAGTTTGGGGGATGTGCCGGTAGTTGGTGTTGTGGTTTACTCTCTTCTCTCTCCTTTATCCGATATCTTATTCTATCTTAGTTTAGTTTTAGTTGATGACTACTTCTTCCCTTACATTTGAATTCGATATGGTTGTACTTAATATTGATATTTTACCTTGGATGGATGTTTGGATTATGCCAATTTTGATGATATGAATGGATGTTTTCATGGGTTTGGTTTTATTTGTGGTTGAACATTGATTTTGATGGCATGTTTGGTGGTGCTAGTGGAAAAATGATTTATATGTATAGATTTTGAATAGTGGAATGATGGTGGAAAGAGGTTTTGGAAGTGAACATGGTTTATGATTGTTATTGTTTGATTATGATTTTGGATGGAATCATTAATGAGTTGGCATGATTGAATACTTCCTATTAAGCATGGTTTGTGGTTTCGAGTAATGGTTGGATTTGAATGGTTGTGCTGGTGGATAATTTTCTATTTTTCTTGATTGATTGGTTTGTGGTTCGATTGGTGGAAATGAGAACTTAATGATATGAATGATGCTCAAATTTGGTGGTGTTTTTGTTTGTTTAGTGGGTACATAAGGCATTAGAGATGCGGTTCGATTGTGGGTACCGATGGGTAATACATTTTATCGCTCTCTTGCCATTTAGATTTGTTGCATCGCATGTAGTTGTTGTTTAGGATTGTTGTGTGCTTGTGTGTGTGTGATGAACCCAAATTTGGCTTGAGATTGGACCATGATTTACTTAGTGGAGCTTGAATTTTACCTTACCTGATGATAGGGCGGAATCTTGTTGTCAAGGCATGTTCGAGTCTTACTTTTGAATTGCCGAGTTTTGTGTGTAGTTAATGTATGGGACTTGACAAAAACCTGTGAGTTTTAAGCCTTGATATTGTTATATCCACTTTGTTTGAGAGAGGCAAGATTGAGAGCGAGAAATCTAGAACTTGCATCTATTCTCGATCTATTTAGCATGAGTGTGGTAACTAGAAAATGATATTAGGCCATCGATTCTTAGTCCTACCTCACACATCGGGAGTATAAGGTGTTTTATTTGAAAATAATTTGCCTTTCATATCTTTGATCCCTGTGATTGAGCTTAATTGGAGAATTTCTTTGATATTATTAGGACCAAGTTTGGGGGAAAAGAGAGAATGAGGGTGAATACGGTGATGTGAGATGGGTTGGGAATTGTTTGGTATTTGGTTTGCAATGAATGAGGCATGAAAGGAAAGGAAATAAGGGATTGTGGTGAATCCTTGTAAAATTTAGCACCAACGAAAAAAATTGGTGCAAGTGTTTGAAAGAGAAAAGAAAAAAAAAAGAAAAGGCATCCACAAAATGAATGAATGGTGGTGTCGTTGAAAAGAAGAGAAAGGAAAAAAGAGAAAAAGAAAAATGGAGAAAGGAAAAGAAAGATAGATTCGAGAATGAAATAAGCCTCGAGTTCAGTGGTTGATGATAATGTTTTTGGGGGGTTCTTGGGAAATTGAGGAGTTTAGTTACTTTGGCCTAAAACCACCTACCAATTAGCCAGCCACGTTATAACCGAAGCAAATACCTTCTTCATTCTAGAAGCTAACTCATTTTAGTATATTGGTGAGAATGGATGCAAGCCTAAGGAAATTTAGCTCGATATCTTGTGATTGAGTGATTCTCATTGTCCCTAAACACATGAGGGAGTGATTTCATTGATTTTATCCAATTTTAATGAGTGGTTTGAGTCCTTAGCATTAACCATGTCACAAAGTTAGGAGATAATCTCATTTAACTAGGACATGCTAAGATAATCAAGATGAGCTATGAGGTAATTTCTCGAGGTAGAATAATTGTTTTACTTTGTTTTGATTGACGGCAATCAAAGGTTCAAGTTTGGGGGATTATGCTATATGCGTAAAATGATCTTTATTTCTATGTTTGTGCATGCGTTTTTGCACTCATTTTACTCCCATATCATAGGTTTTTGCATTCTTTGTGTTGTGTTTCTGTGTTTTTGTGTTTTGGATGGTGTAGGTTAGGTTTTGAGCATTATTCAGCATTTTTGGCTCGATTTCGAAGGAAAATCGCCCAATCCAGGCAGTGCTCAGTCGATCTGAGCATTTTAGAGGCAGATTTCGAGCGACCCAAACAGTCCTCGACCGATCTGCCATTTTAGAGGCAGATTCCAAGCGATCCAGGCAGTGCTCGACCAATCTGAGCATTTCAGAGGCAGATTTCGGTCAAGCAATCCTTGTTTTGGTCGATCCTGACCGAGCTAAGCAACAGTACCTCTGTTTCTGGACATCTCTGGCGATCTCGTTTCATTTCGGGCGATCCGAGGCTCTGCTAGCTCATTATAAAAGGGGGAAAACGGTTATTTTGATGACTTTTGTCAAATTTAGACGTAAATATCCTAAATTCTCTCGAGGATTCCCTCTACCATTTCCTTCCAAACCTCACCAAGGTGTCAAGGAGCTAATCCATCATCCTTGGAGAAGAATTGAAGGTCCAAGGTGGTAGATCAAGATCAAAGTGCTCATTTAGGGGAAGAAATTCATCAAAACCTATCTCTTGTAATGTTTTGCTTTCAAATGGATATTGTAATGTTGAACAAGATAGGTATGGGATTCTAAACTTCCTTGGATGTTGATTTAGATTAAGGTGTGAGAAAATTAGGTTGAATTATGCATGTTTACGTTCCTATTTGAGATTGAATCGCACTAGAGCTTGTTCATATGCACCTAGGTGTAGGTAATAGCCAGTCTAGGTGTTAATTGACATGAGTATTGCAGCTAACACGTGGATAGGAGTGTCGCGAATAGTGTGAATTCTTGTGTTCCTCGATCCAATCCCTGTGCGGAGGAAGGGCATAGGATAATGATTTACGAGCTTCTAGGAGTGAACTAGGAGCCGATAATGTAGTGGTTTGAGGTGTCTAGTTTCATCAACGGTCAATTCGTCGTGATAGGGGGTTGGCTAGTGTAGGGTAATAGTCCATCCATATTTAAACTCAATTGGATCACACTGATATCTTTATCAACATGCGTTCTTTCTCATTTGAGCATTTGTGAGGCTTGTTCTACCATTTTGATTACAAAATTGAAGAATTGTTTTAGAATCTACATTGATGAATGATGAATTTGATTGTTGCTTTAAATTTGATCTTAGGAAAATAGAACAAAAAATTCAACGACTTGAATTTGCCTAGCTATAAGAATCTTCACAAATAAATGGTATTCCTTTGAGCGAAGCGAGAAGATCCTTGGATTGATATTTTATTACTTGAGAAGCACTACTTTTGAGTTATCAATTTTAGTGCCATCAACGTATTCATTTGACGTGAAATTGTCCTGGCCTGAAACTGTGAGCGCCTCTCGATAGTTTCTTTATGAAAACTATATCCATAGTTTTCTTTGATATACAATCCTTGACAGTTGAAAAACTGTCTGCACAGTTTTTCGCGTCCATTACACTGCTCAGTTTTTCTCATCCTTTATCCTTAACAGTTTTTTCTTCTGGACGCTTTTTCTTCAAAAAATGTTCTACATTTTTTTACAGTTCTCTTCTCCTAGACTATTACAACTCGATCATCCTATACAAGGATTACATGAGGTAATAACTCTAAGGCCAAGACTTTGGTACACAGTTTTGACACATCAAAACATCAATTTTAAAGGTGGGATTTCTACATCAAAACCTGACACCCCCCATCACCGCGTCTATGACATGTGGATTCTCCCAGTATTGAACCATCAAGCCATGTGTATTGAGGATCTTGTTGCACACAATGGTGATTCCAGATGGAGAAGTCATGAATTTTGGATGAGTGAATTTGAGTTATCTTTATCTAGAAGATGGATGGTTGTGTGCATTCCTATGTTTGCAGAAGGGGTATTTATAGGCGATTTTGTGCATCAATCAAAAAGGTGGCAAATCACTTAAATACAGGACACGGCTCTTCACAGCTCAGAGTCAGAAGCCAATGAGTCAGCATTCAATGCTCAACAACCACATCGAGCCATCCAAAATGTGCATGTGGCCAATAGGTCAGAAGGCTAAGTGTTCAGAGTCAGTGAAGGGTCAAACCAAAGTCGTACGGTTTCCCATACTTTGCATTAAAGTCTAAGGATGGAGTTCAGAAACTGAGTGCTTACGAAACTGCACGAAGAAACTGTCAAGGTCTAAGTTTCTAACTGACAACTATCGAAGGATAGGACAGTTTCTAACTGACAACTAAAGGTGACACAGTTGCTTAGTTTTTCGATAAGGGCAGTCTTGAAATGTCTCAAGCAGTTTTATGAGAACGTGGGATAGAGAAAACGGTCTTAGTCAAGGCACGAATTTTCAAAATTCGACGAAGTCTTTGGCTACACGTCGCATTAAATGCGGACAACTCAATGTCATATTACACGGAGCCACGTCGACCTTCCCACGCGCTCCTGAATGGCATGCCAGAGATGCAAACAGTCGTCTACGTCAGCGACGATCTGAGCTGTTCAACACAGAAAGGGGTTTCAATCTCAGCCGATGATTTTGTGTGATGATTGATCGCCAAAACCTCTTAAACCCTTTGTGTTTCTGTCTTTGATATTCTTACACGAACTCTCTACTCTCTGCAACTCATCAAAATCTCAAGTTTTCAACCCCAAGCCTTATAAATCACTCACATTATATCTGTAATCATGCAGAAACAGAAGACTCAAATCAAAGACACCATCAACGTGATATGTGCATAAAATGACCTATATTTCAATGTGTGAGCGTGCATGTTTGTGGTCATTTTACTCCCATATCATATGTTTTTGTCTTCTTTTTGTTGTGTTTTCGTGTTTTGTGTGTTTCGGATGGTGTAGGTTAGGTTTTGAGCATAAATCAGCATTTTCAGCTCAGTTTTGGAGGAAAATCACCTGATCCGAGAGTCAAGGAAAGGCAAGATCGACCGAGCATTGTAGGGAGAGCAGCAGTACTGATTTCAAAGGCAAAGCTCGGCCGATCCATTTCAGAATCGACCGATCGGGGCTGGACATAGAGCAGGATCGACCGAGCCCTGCCTGGCTTGGCCAATCTGAACAGAACAGAGGGTTCGCTTGACCGAGCACTACAAAGCTCAACCGAGCTTGCATTTCAGAGGGCTCGCTCGGTCGAGCCAAATCTAGCTCGGCCGAGCTAGAGCGGGAAAATTTGGCAGATTTTCTATTTTCAAGCTGTTCCGGGCAATTTGATCTTGGCCTGGGCGATCTGAGGCCCTGTTTGCTCGTCTATATAAAGGGGAATTTTGAGATTTGAGAGGACTTTTGCCAAAATTTCATAAAATTTAGTTAGAAATTCTCCCAAATTCCATCTTCCATCCTCATTCCATACAAATCCAAGTGGATCAAGAGCAAGATCTACAGCAAATTGGGGAAGATTAGAGAGAATCAAGGGTAGATCAAGTGCAAGGACAACAATTGGGGAAGAATTCAATTCATCTTTCAAAATTGTAATGGATTGTCTTTCATTTTCTCTTGTATTGAACAAATTGAAAGGTATGGAGAACTAAACTTCTTGTGAATGTTGTTTGGAATGAAAATGTGTGAAACCTAGATCAATTTTGGATGTTTACCTTTCTATGTGAGTTTGAATAACACTAGATCTCAACCTCATTCACCTAGGTGTAGGTATTAGCCAACATAGGTGATACTTGACGTGCATACGGCAGCCAACACGCGGGTAGAATCGTCGTGAATAGTGTGTATTCTTGTGATCCTAAATCCAATCCATGTGCAGAAATAGGACATAGGGCTAGAATCTACGTACTAGAAGAAGTGAACTAGAAATCGATAACGTGACTGTTTGAGATTGCTAGGTTCATCTACGGTTAACTCGTCGTGACAAGGGGTTAGCTACCTTAGAGTTGATTGCTCAACCACATAGGAATTAAATTAAGTTTGCATCATAATTTGATCTATTTGGAGCACATTGGATTTCCAAGCATCATTCACTCTTCTCTTATTGATTAAACTTGCTACTTTGTCTACCTATTTTGGAAAGTATAGATTGGTTGATTAATAAATTTCTGTTCAAACATGATTGTCATTGTGTCTTACTTTGTTTACGTTTTAGCCTAGTTTATGTTTTTGCCTAGTTGATAGAACAACTCAACGACTTAAATTTACCTACCTATAAAATTCCATATGAGTAAAGAGTAATCTGTAGGGCGAAATGTGAAAGATCCTTGGATTGATAATTTTAACTTGACAAGTGTTTTTGCACGACATCAAGTTTTTGGCGTCGTTGTTGGGGACTCTTTTTAGTAGGTCTATAGATATTGTTCAAAGTATGGAAATTGTATGTTAGGTGTTTGTAAATATGTTTAGTAGAAAGTAGATTGTTAATTACTATTTTGTTATTTGTTTTTGCTATTGGGGGGAAAATTGGAGTATTGGTTTTTGTAGGTTATGAACGAATACAATGTCCAAGGCTTGACAATTGGAAGCTTACATGGGGAATTATCGAGGAGTTAATTTGGAGAGGCTTCATAATCTACAAAGACAAATGGAGGAAATGAAAGCTAAAATGCTAGAGAGACAAAGGCCACGAAGGGCACTCCGAAGTGTATATGAGAACATGTGGGGAAATGAATACCAATGGCCGGAAAACGAAAGAGATTACCAAGTGGTAGAAACCGTAAAAGAGACTTGCGAAGATGATTGGTTGAGAAGTCAAGTGGAGTTAATGCAAGAACAACTTAGGTTGTTAAGGAGTTCAAGTAGGAAAAGTGAGGAGATCAAGGAAAGAACATACAAAGAGAAGGATGAGATACTTGAGGAGACTTCGATATAAGAATCAATCATCATGAAACAATGGAGTGAAGCAAAGCTAGAGGAGAAACAATCGCATGAAGTGTTCCCTCAAGAAGCTAAAGAGGATAAAGGCACCAAGGAAGAGATGTTAGTCAATGAAAGTGAAAAGAATGGTTCCCTTGAGATACCTTCACTTGAGGAGTTGCAAAAAGTCTCGGCCTTGGTACAACAAGATGAGGAAGAGCAAAATGATGAGGAAATTATGTCGGGGGGTCCAAGTGGTGATATGGTGCTTATCTTTCCTTCATTAGTGATAGACAAGAGGGAAAAGGAGGTGATCCTAGCAGAGATAGTGGATGAATCATATGATTTGATCGGAAAAGGAGGTGATGAGAAGTTGATGATTAATCCAAATGAGGGACAAGTCGAGACGTATATAATTTGGATTCCGTTGGATGATGTCTTGGATATCAAATCAAAGAAGGAATCACCACCTTGGACATTCGAGATTGTTAAGATAATAAATCTTCCTTGGAAGGATGAGAGGGGTGAAAGAAACATTGCCATTGACAAATTGCTTCCAAGTAAATGCCGATCAAGAGAGAAAGATGTATTAAAAATCCACAAGATTTTTGATAATGGATGAGAATGGTGAGGTCTTCTAGCTACCGACGTAAATGGAAGCGCTTGTTGGGAGGCAACCCAACTATTTTTTTCTTTCATTTGTTTTAAATTCTTGCCTAGACAGTGTTAATAATGTTTCTTGTTTGTTTTTTAATCACTTGATTTACATGTGCTAGGGGGAGCATTTGGAGTATGAGGAGTGATTGACTACCGTCGGCTATTTTAGAAGCTTAGTCTAACTTGACTAAGTTTGGGGGAATGTGCCGGTTGCCGGTTTCGGTTTACTCTTCTTCTCTCTTGCTTCCTTATCTACTTGAGTTTGTTTGAATGATGATTCTACCTTCGTTATGGTTGTATTATGATGATTGGATTTACTTTGGATATGGATGTTGTGGATGTGGATTGGATTTTTAGTTTTATGGTTTGATATTGATGATTTGATGGGATTTTTAACGAGCTTGCATGATGTGATACTTCTTATTTTGCATGGTTTGTGGTTATGGATTATTGGCTTGGTTTGTATGGTGGAGCTAGTGGATATGATCTTATCATTGTTGATTATTGGTTTGTGGAAAGTTTGGTGGAAATGAGAGCTTTATTGGTTTGTTTTATGCTCAATAGTTTGGTTGTGTTTGTGTTGATATTGAGTAGGTACAAATAAGGCATTGGAGAAGCGGTTCGATCGTGACTACCGATGGGTAACGCATTCTATCGTTTCTCTTGCCAATTAGCTTTGTTGTATTTAGATTGTTTCTAGGTTGTGGTGTGCTTGTGTGTGTGTGATGAACCCGAACTAGATTTGAGGTTTTAATCATGATTTACTTAGTGAAGTTTGATGTTTACCTCAATCAATGATAGGGCGGAATCAAGTTTTCGAAGCATCTCTTAAGTTTAACTTTTGAATCTAGTTTGTTCATGTCCTGGTAGAAGGTCTGCAACACATAAAGAAAGGAAAACAGACATTTGCTGACGAATCTCAAATCAAGAAAAGGAAGGAAGCAGACTTTGAAGTGTCAATAATGACAGTGGCCAAGAGGCTCTAGTTCAAAGATACAATGGAAGGGGCTGGTCAATCTTCCCATCCACAAGAAATTATTCTAAACCCTGACATCCTGTCTAATGAGGCATTCAAACGCCTACAGTTAGCAGCTCAAGGAGTTCAATCGACTGATGAGTAGTGTTATTATGAAAGGATGACGTGCAGTTCCTCAGACTCTAAAAGAACTACATCTCAGAAGAGAGATCAACCTGAGGATAGCTGGACTGCCTTAGAAGATTCGGATGAGAAAGAGATATTCCCTCATGGTAAAGAACAAGACGGGATCCCCTTTATCAAAATAGGGGGAACTGAGCTAATCGTCAGTTAAGAAGAATCTTCTGATGATAAATGGGGAGAGTCTACCTTGGAGTGCATTGACAGGAAGATTGGCAATGTCATGATAGCCTGGAGAGACTTCGTGATCTTCAACAGAAACTGAATGAAAAAGTTTAAGGGGTCCGATCAAAACTCTCCCAGTTTGAAGAAGATAAAAAGGAGCTGGAAAGGATGAAGAAAGTAGAAGAGGAAGAAAGGTTAAGGAAGGAGGAAGAAGAGAGTTGAGGAGGGAAGAAGAAGAAGAAGAAGAAGAAGAGAGATTGAGGAAGGAAGAAGAGGAAAGGCTCAAGAAAGAGCAAGAGGCAGCAGCAGTGATATGTGAGTAAAATGACCGATATTTTGATGTTTGTGTTCATTTTACTCCCATATCATATGTTTTTGTGTTATTTTTGTTGTGTTTTCGTGTTTTGTCTAATTTGGAGTGTGTAGGTTTAGTTTAGAGCATAATTCATCATTTTGGGCTGAGTTTTGGTGGAAAATCGACCGGGCCAAGCTACAAAGGGTGTGAAGATCGATTGGGATGAGCAGAGGAGCAGCAGGAAGGATTTCAGAGACAAATCTTGGCTGATCCTGCAGAGATCAACCGATTTGGGCATTTCAGAGGAAAATCTCAACCGATCTTGTAGAGCTCGACCGATCTGGCTGTTTAGAGGCAAATCCCGGCCAATCCTACAGAGCTCGACCGATCCAGCATTTCACAGGGGAATCTCGGTCGAGCCAGATCTATACCGGGCAATCCGTTACGTGTTTTTTGATGGTTTTTCCAGTTTTGAGCTATCCCGGGTGATCCTATTTCATCTCGGTCGATCCTGGGGTCTAGAAGTTGAGTATAAAAGGTGGAAAATGAGATTTAAAGAAGAAGAATCAGATTTTAGGATAGATTGGAGCGATTACTTTCGAGGATTTCACTTCCCACTCATCCACAACCTCAACCAAGGTGGATTTCAAGTCAAATCAACTAGATTGGAAGATCAATGAAGGCTAAGGAAGAGATCAAGGCTTAAATCACCCAATTGGGAAAATCCTTACCTAGTGTTACTCTTGTAATGAAATTGTTAGCATTTTACATTCAATTGAACCTTGTCAAAGGTATGTGTAGCTAAATCATTGAGGGTATTGGTAGATTGAAGCTTTGAAATGTTTAATTGAGCTTGGATTGTAAGTTTACTTCCATTCAATTGATTGCACACACTTGAGCTTTTTCCTAAATCACATAGTGTAGGCATTGACCAACTATGTGTGTTCTAGACACCGAAATTGCAGCCATTACGTGGATTTAGGTGTTGGGAGAAGTGTAGGTATAGGTTTTGATCCAATCCCTGTGCGGAGATTGCCTATAGGTCGATAACCTACAGACTATTTGAAGTGGAATTAGATAATATAACGTAACAGTTTGTGTGTTTAATTTCATCTACTCTTATCTCACCGGTACTTAGGGAGATAGGTAGCTTGGGGTAGGTTGATCATCGTTGAATGGATTAAATATTTGTTTGCATCATTCAAATCAATTTCATAGTTTCAAAGTGGATATCTTACCAATGTCCATGTTTTGTCATTGTCGAATTTTATCTCTTGTGTTTGAGAATAGTAATTGCGAAAAAGTGTGGAAGTAAATTGTTGAATGTTGAGAGATTGCATTTTAGTTAAAGCTTACTTAGTTAGATAGTTGGATTTATTGATTACTAGAATAGTTTACAACTCAACGACTAGTCATTCTTAGATACGAAACATTACATGAGTTTCTCGTATTCTAGCAGGTGAATCGGGAAGAACCTGGATTGATTTTTATTACTTCTGTGCACTTGAGTTTAATTAACTTGGTTGGTTGAATTTTGGGTGCATCAAGCAGCCGCTGTGAAAGCAAGGCTTGAGGCTGAGGTTGCAGTAGCAGTAGCAGCAGAAGCAGAAAAGGCCCGACATGAGGCCGAGGCCACTGAAAGGGCAAGGCAGGAGGCCAAAGAAGCCGATAGAAAGAGGCAAGAAGAAGTAACTGTCACTGAGTAGAAAGGGATAGAAGAAGAGGCGACAGCTGCTGAGCTGAAAAGAAAGCAAGAGGAAGAAGCAGCAGCTGCTGAGGTAAAAAGAAGAGACGAAGAGGCCGCTGTAGAAAAGACAAGAAATGATGCAGAAGCAGCAGCAGCCAAACAAAAAGTGGAAGAGGAAGCAGCCCAAACTGCCCATCAACAACTAGAGTTGTATACTGCTACATCTCAAAGCCAAACCAGCGGAGACTCAAGAGCACTCATTGCTTCTAAAAGACCAATGTCTCCCAATCCCATCTCTGTGGCAGCACCTCATCTAACCCTTAATGTTATTAGACAGGAAATGAACTAGAAGATCCAGTCATCCATGGTCTCAATTTTTGATTTTTTTAATAAGGGGGAAGAGATGAGAGATGAACAAGTGAAGCTGCATTTGCAATTGATGGAGGCGAGATGAGCAAATCAGATTGCAGATGGAGCGCATGCAGCAAGCCAGAGAGCAGGAGATTAAATTAATGATGGACATAGCCAAGAGCTTTGCTATACAAGCTGGACCCTCGACCTCTGTTGCTATCTCAAAGTCGAAAGATGCGGACTCTTCAAACCAAGACAAGGAAGAGGACAAGGACAAATCTCAGGCGTAGCTGAGTAACCCTTGAATTGTTTTGTATCTTCATTTACCGCAGTTTTTAACTTTTCATGTACTTGTAATGAACACATATAATGAAAGGTCTAAAACTTTTGGTTTGAAGACAACTACTCATTGTCTCTTACCTTGATACTTAGTTGAATTCACATATTCCAGTGTGATCAGCAATTTTTTTTCTCTCACTCTAATCTGATAAATTTTAATCGAGAAATATCTCTCCCATTCAGGGGGAAGATTGATTAGAGTAGGTCGAGTTAGAAGAAGCACAGTTTTGAGTAGTGTTAGATTTTCAAACCCTGTAAACTCAGAGCAACTGCATCTTATTTTCGACTTAGAAGGTATGTTTTTGACAACATCAAAAAGGGGAAATTGTTAGGGATTGATGTAGAAATTCCACCTTTAATTTGATGTTTTGATGTGTCAAACTGTGTACCAAAGCTTAGGCCTTAGAGTTATTACCTCATGTAATCCTTATATAGGATGATCGAGTTGTAATAGTCTAGGAGAAGAACACTGTCAAAAACTGTGGAATAGTTTTTGAAGTGGAAGCCGTCCAGACGAGAAAACTGTGCAGAGTGATGGACGAGAAAAACTATGCAGACAGTTTTTAAACTGTCAAGGATCGTATAGCAGAGAAAACTGTTGACACAATTTTCATAAAGAAACTATTGAGAGGCGCTCACAGTTTCAGACCAGGACAGTCTCACGTCAAAGAAACACGTGAAAAGCAAGATGCCGAACAGTCATAAACGAGCATTAAATAGTCAATGATAAGAAACGAAGATACACTCAGTTATGACTGAAGTACAACGTTGTTCGAGTCTGACACAACAAGTACAAACTGGCCCTGCAAAAGCATGACAGTGATTCAGAAAAGGCAGAGGAGCAGGTCAACTTTACAGAGAAGGATGGATATTGATTGGACATCCTTCGAGTTGTCTCTACCAGTTATTTTCAAATCTCCAACTATAAATAGCAGAGAAACTAAAGAGACAACAGAGATCACATCTTCAACACATTCAAACCTTGTCGTTACTCTGCCAAATTCAAAGCTCAAGCATTAAAAGCTCATAAGCAAGAAAGCATTAACTACGTGGTTCATTTATTGAACACGAGGCACTATTGCTTAAAGAATCTTCAGAGATTCACCATGTGACCTTTGTGTACACGAGGATTATGTCTTTCGACTTAGTCTACTTTCTTGGTGTTCTTACATTTCAAGTAAGAACGCATCAGCCTGATTCTCTAAGGAGAAGAAGGTTCTTACGGGCTTTTGCCAACCTACGTACGTTCTTGCAAGAACTCAACCATCCACCCATCGGAGAAGGAGCAAGGAGATTTGTCCTTGATAACGCTACAGAATAAAGCAACAAATAAATTTATAATAACCCGAAGGCTAGTCGAACCCACAGGGATAGTGCAACGAAGTCATCTCATGTATTGGACACAGTTTATCAATTCGCTGTTTGAGTGAACCAATTTTTAGAAGAGTTTTGTTTGTGAATTTAAAAATAACAATTGCAAGAAATTAAAGAGTTTTGAAAACAATAAAGAGAAGCACAGATCCTAGGGCAGATATTCTAATCATCAACATGTAAATATCAATCAACTCAGCAATGGGGAAAACATAAATTTTGTGGATTAAATTCCTTGGTCAGACAATTAAATCCTAGATTATTAATTAGTGACTATCTCCTCTCGGTCTCTAGAACACCAAATTAATCAATCTCATAATTATCTAATTATTCCTATGTAGGTTTCTTCCTTTTGAGACAGAAAACAAACACAATTAATTCTCTCTTCCTATTAACAATCTTCACCTCTCGGTCCTTCGATTAATTAACTTTAAACCTAAATCTCAATTCACCTCTTGGTTCTTCTTTTGATCTAGATTATTAAATTAAATCAGAGAATTAAACTATGCTTCAAGAGTCGATATCAATTAAACATGCATCAGAAAATAAATCATAACCCTAGAACCTGTTTAGGGTTCTAGCCACAAATCATGACTAGAATGAAAGAAACATTTAATTAATGAACTTACAAATGAAGAGGAACCTTCAATGTCTAGAAAAACTCCAAAGCTCAATGTAAAATCCAAGGAAAAAATCTCTAATAATGCATAAAAGTTGTTTTATTTTCGTGTCTAAAAGTTCATATTTATAGAGGGGGGAAAAGACCTAATTTGAGTATTGGATCAAAATAGCAAAAACTGCCAAAACAGGCTAAAAACAGCTTTTTCGGGCCTCCGTGTCGATCGAAACAAATCCTCTCGGTCGAAAGGAATGCAGATCACAAGTTTCCGGAGTTTTAACCTCTGTTTTGGTCGACACAAATCCTATCTCTCGACACAAATCCTGTCGGTCGACACAAATCCTGTCTCTCGACATAGAAATATCTGTCTGCGCAGTCTCACGGTTTTGGCCATAACTTTTGCTCCCGAACTCCGATTGACCCGATTCCAGTTGCGTTGGAAAGCTAATTTGAAGATCTTTCCCTTTCCATGCTCCATTAGCTCGGATTCCACGTTCGGAAGAATTCGTGACTGTTCCTTTGAACATCATCTGCTTTCGGTACGGATTTCCAATGAATTTGGCCTAAAACCTGCAAAAATCACCCATCAAAGGCATAACACCCTCCAAAATAGACTCATGCACAGAAATAAGTAAAAACATAACTTAAAGCACTTGAAACAATGGAGAAAAATATAGATAAGTGAGTATAAATATGAGCTTATCAGTCCTCAATCCATCTCCAATGACTACCAGTTCTGAGAAGACTTCAAGGTGCCACCTGGTTTCGAGGAACTGAAGAAGGCGTGAAGATCAACTACCTGGGCGAGTGATCCATTCTTTTGTGGACGGTGGTTTTCACAGCATTTGGCTATAGATCGTGAGGATTGTATCTTCATTACTTAGTGAATTACTGGATTAATTTCCGAAGAATGGACGTAGGACTTAAGGCTCTGAACCACTATCAATATCCTGCCTCATTTACAGTTTTACTTACTTCTCGCATCATACAGTTTTCAATTATGTTTTGAAACACTTCTCTAAAAGTGTTGAAGCGTATTATTGTTGACTTGATATAACTGTAAATTGTGTACCTAAAACTGCTGGCTAACACAAACTATCTTTTTGAACTGTTGATTAAAACTAACTCTCCAGTTTCAAACTGAACTGCCCGCCTTTAAGAGTGCAAATAACTGTTCTTATACTTCCGCTTCATATTATTCAGTACTCTGATCTGGGACCAATAGTGGAGATCAACACTTTCTACCATACAAGGCTTCATAAAGTGTCATTCCGATCGTTATCTAATAAAATCATAACAAGTACGCTATTGATAATTCTCATACCTGCTAAGTTTCCTTCATTTCTGTCTTGATTGAGAGCATAAGCTCTAGCTCCTCCTTGCTGATACGATCCTCATCGGGAAGGCTTAGATCGCAGCTCAGGAACAAGAGTTGAAACGACACGGAAACGACGAATGGATGGAAGTTCAACAACCCTAATTCGACCCTTCAAATGACGTATTCCAAACGAGTCTTATATATGCCCCAAGAAGCCGAAGAACTAATGATGCAGAATCATAGAAGACACCACAATCGGATGTGTAAGTTCGGTTGATAAGTCAATTCAAATTTCAAGGAATCTACAGAAATTCTTGAGCTTTCAGAATTAGAAAAATAAACTCATAAAATATTATTGAACTGAAAACTGCATTACAATGAAAATATGAAGCCCTATTTATAGAGAGAAAATCAATCTAATCCTAATCAAATTAGAAAATCAAATCAAATCAAATCCTAGAAAATCTAGAAATCAAATATTTCTAAAAATCAAATCTTATAATATCCAAGATATATCAAAACAAATCAAATCTTCTCTTTTCTTAAACGATAATAATTTAATTAAGTCTAGATGACTTAATTAAATTCTTCAATGTTGGACCCTTCAATAATTTAATTAAGACCAAATGACTTAATTAAATTCTTCAATATTGGACCACCTTTATTCTCATCATTCTCCTCCTCTTCAAATGGATTTGTCCTCAAATCCAAGTCTGCACCGGATTTAATTGGCCATCTTACATTGCCCTTGGTTGGATTATTCGGTGCATCATCATGTTTAGACTCTGGCAACTGCTTATCTTCATGCATTTTTCTTTTCTGAATAAGATTTCTTGCAGAAACAAACTTATGAACTATTTCCTTCTCGACCTTCACCTCCATAGCCTTTACTGATTCTGAACCCTCATGTATATCCACTTGACTCTGTACACTCAAAGTTTTACTTGTGACAACAGTAAGTACAAATGGAGTAGCGATATCTTCCTTAACTTTAACAAGATTCTCCAATGAAGTATGAATTACTATGTCTTCTTCCTTGGTCTCTTGACAATGGCTTTGTATACCCAAAACTGGACTGATAAAGATTGTGAGTGGAGCAGGATCCTAAATCTCATCCTTATTTTCAATAGAATCATCCACAAGTGTATGTGTCATATTATCATCTTTGGACTCTTGAATTGAAGCACTCATCGACTCAGATTCTAATGTCACCAATTTTTGTTCCACCAATGATTGAAGCTTTTCAAATGAGAAATAATTGTCTAACATATCTTTGTTATAAATCTTCTTTCTCTTTAATTGATCCTCAATGTTGATGGCCATGTGAACCATGTCCTCCAACTCCTCATAATGATGCAGCTCCAATCTTTGTTGGATCTCCCAATTCAATCCAGTACAAAATCTTTCCATTGTTATTTCCTGATCCTCACTGATATTAGCATGAATCATGGCTTCTTCCATCTCTTTGTAGTAGTCTTCCACACTTTTAGATCCTTGCCTCAAATTCTGCAACTTGTAATACAATTTTCGATTGTAATAATTAGGTATAAAATTTTTCCTCATTACTAACTTTAAATCTTTCCACGACTGGATTGGCAGATTGTGATACCTCCTCTTTTCACACATGAACCGATCCCACCAAGTAAGTGCATAATCAGTAAACCCCATCATCGCCAAATCGACCTTTTTAAGCTCAGAATAGTAATGATCTTTAAAGATAAGCTCAAGATTCCTCTCCCAATTAAGGTATAACTCGAGATCATTCCTTCCTTGAAAAATAGGACTTGAAAAATAGGAATGCTCATCTTTCTGTTGCCCAAATAATCATCATCTTGAACTCTTCCTCTTCCATTCTTACGAGTATTACGGTGATCCTCCAATGCATCAAGACATTGATGCAAAATCTCCAGCCCTGACTTCACCATCTTTCTTAAGTTATATTTCAAAACCTTCATCATATACCTCATCTGAAGTTTTGCATCATCACCTCTATCCTCATACGCAGTTTCAGCCATTTTGCGAATAAAAAAAAGTAGGCCTCACCACCTCACAAGCTCTCGTGTATCACTCAAAATGATTGATCACTCAACGCTCGTGTATCACTTAAATTGTGGCTTTCTTAATCCCTCAATTAGATAGGTATAGATGAAAGAGGATATGATAGATATGGAAAAAATATGGATGGGTTATATAATGGATACATAAGGATAAATCGATGAGATATATGCTTAGATATGGTTAAAATAGATATGGGTAGATATATGCATGAATATGATATGGATAATTATGGATGAGATAGATATGGATATGGATATGGATGTGGATAGATGAGATATATCTATATATGAATAAAATAGATATGGATATATATGAATGAGATATATATGGATGGATATGATAAGATATGAATAAGATATATATGGATAAATATATGGATTTGATAGATATAGATAAATATGAATGAGATAGATATGATATAGATGAGATGTGGAGAAATATTGATAATATAGATATAATAAGATGGAAAAAAAATAATAATAATTAAAAAACATAAATAATAATAAAAATGAAAATAAAAATAAAAATAAAAATAAAAATAACGAAAACTTACATGAAGAAAATGAAGTGGACAAGACATGAACGGGCAAAAAATCACGGATTATAAAGAATCGGTTTTTTAGACAGACAAACTAAGACAAGACATGACACAAAATGAACTGAAAGGAAAAAAAGAAACGACCTGACTTTGGATACCAAAATGATATAATCCTCGCCGGGAAGGTTTGGATCACAGCCCATGAACAAGAGTTGGCACAATACAAAAACAATTCGAATGGAACTAGAAATAGAAACGACGAATGGATGGAAGTTCAGCAACCCTAATTCGACCCTTCAAAGGACATATTCCAGACGAGTCTCATATACACCCCAAGAAGCTGAAGAACTAATGACGCAGAACGGTAGAAGACACCACAATCGAATGTGTAAGTCTGGTTGATAAGTCACTTCGAATTTCAAGGAATTCACAGAAATTCTTGAGCTTTCAGAATTGGAGAAATAAACTCAGAAAATATTATTGAACTGAAAACTGCATTACAATGAAAATATGAAGCCCTATTTATAGGCAGAAAATCAATCTAATCCTAATCAAACTAGAAAATCAAATCAAATCCAAACAAATCTAGAAATCAAATATTGCTAAAAATCAAATCTAATAATATCCAAGATATATCAAAACAAATCAAATCTTTTCTTTTCTTTAACGATATCTTGATACATCTTTATTCTCATGAATCGCAACTTCAATAATTTAATTAATTCCAGATGACTTAATTAAATTCTTCAATGTTGGACCCTTCAATAATTTAATCAAGACCAAATGACTTAATTAAATTCTTCAATATTGGACCACCTTGATTCTCATCACTTGCAGCGGATCTTGCTGCCGATGGCGATCCCCTCTAGGATTTTTAAGTGGCATATGTCGATGCTGACCTCTCCCTCTCTGATTCATTGGTGCTCTGAATCGAGGTTGAGATTCTCCTCTGATTGCTCTTAGCTGATTATTGGGCATCTGGACATTTTGTCCGTTAACACCCTCTTGTGGTCGATTTGGGCATTGTCTATACCTATGCCCTTGACCACCGCACTCAAAACAAGTTACTCCCTGTTCCGGACTCATTCCAGTATACCTTTTTTCGCACTTATAGCACTCCGGTATCATAGGTCCCCTAAAGCCTCCTCCATAGTTTGTTAGTGCCATATTACCTCGATTTCGTGTCTGAAAGTTTCTCCTTGGAGTATATTAATTTCCTCTATTCTCCTGCCTTCTCTGATTGTTAAACCTTTGATAATTTGAGCGTTGAACTTCTTCGAACTTTCTCTTCAGAGTGTTGACTTGTTGACTGGACTCTCCAATATTTTGAGTTGGTAACTTATCCTTGGTTAAAGCAACTTCCACATCCAAGGCCATACTCAAATATTCCTGATAAGTCAATCTTTTATTAGTGTATAAATGGGCTCGAATATCAATACGTAATCTGAACCGAAACTTCTCTGTCATTTTTGCAAGTGTATCAACCAAGTTCACAGCATACTGTGATAAGTTACAAAACAATTTGTCATACTCACTCACCGCCATCTTATCACCCTGCCTAAGCATGTAAAATTCAATCTCCTTTTCTTGACGATACTGCTTAGAGATATTTCTCTTATATTATCTCCTTAAATTGATCCCAGGTAAACTCCTCGTACAGAGCAGGTGTCATAGTTTTCACATAGGTTTCCCACCATCTGTCAGCTTTACCCACTAGCTGATATGTCATGCAATCAATTTTGTCCGCCTCACTACATCTCATATGCCTAAATATCTTTTCTAAGGCACGTATCCAGTTTTCAGTCTCAGTGGCTTCACCACTGAAAGTAGGTGGATGTTGCTTCCTAAATACCTCAATCAATTGGAAGTTTTGAGGGGGCGGTGCTTGCATTCCCTTAGGTTCATTCCCTGCTCCATGTACAAATGCACTTCTTTCATCGTCTACAGCATTACTTATTGGTATTTCATAAATAGACTTGATCGCTAAATTATTTAACAGCGACTTAGCAAAGCTAATAATATAGCGGCAAATAAAAATTATCGATCCCACAGGGAAAGAAGTAACGAAAAATCCTAAGTACTAAAACATTAGTTCTCAAAACACTGGTTAGGGAAAAGTCAAATTTTGGGTTGTAATTATTTTGAAATTCTCAATACTTGCGAATTAAACTTAAGACAGAAAACTAAATTACTTTTGATGAAAACGATTGTGAGAGTACAGATTCCAGGGACATCTACCTAACAAGCATGACATGGATGAATAAATTGATTGTTTCCCAATTTAATTCCTCTTCGTAGTGAAACATCAGAAAGGTATTATGAACTTCTTTGTTGGACAATTCATAAAGTAGATTAATTAATTACCTATCTCCGCTCGGTCTCAAGATAAATTAACTAACTCCAAAGATCTACAAATTTATTCCTACAATCAATCTCCTTCAGTTACGACAAGAAATCAGATTATATTGTGAAAATCTCTTTCCATTGAAAACTATTACAGTTACGTCTCAAGTAATCAACTAGTTAATCCTAAGATGTGGCCAACAAACTCAAGATTATGAATAAACACAGATCTCACAAACTACGAAGGGAAAGGGAAAATAATTCAATTAATCAAAACATGTATACATTGATAGTTCGAAACCCTAGAATCTGAAGAAGGAATTAGTTACACATATTCAGAGAAATATTCATCATAGAAAAATAAAACCTGAATTGCATAAAATCTCGGGTCTGATTATCTTCCCACAAAACTTTGTCTTCAAACGTAAAACTCTAAAAACCTTGGAAATCTTCTAAAAATCTTCAATACTAAATTCTCTAATTTGCTCTAATGATTTCCCCCTCTAAAAATGAATTTACACATGGCTATTTATAATAGTGAAGGATGTATCAAACAGTATCTAGGAGTAGATATGTGTTTATCTTCGAATCAGACTCAGATCAGGAATCCCACAAGCACGTCGATCGTTGGAGAACAGCGTCGATCGATGCTTATGAAGTACCCTCATCGATCGACGTGGAATGGCATCGATCGACGTGGGCTTGCTGCTTCTATCGACCTTCTCCTTATCCTTCGTCGAGCACTTCTTTTCCAATCATCGCGTCGATCGACGAGACATCTCCGTCGATCGATGTGGTCCTGAACTGGGAACCTATTCTTCGTTGTTTTCGACCAAAAACCTGCATGATTCATCAAACACGACATTACAAGTACAAAAGCCAATTCATGCACAAAAAAGACACTAAAAACAATCTGAACACCACACAATTAGTCAAAGAACAACTAGATAAGTTGGTGAAAATCCTAACTTATCAAGACTCAGTATCTACTTCAAGAACAGACTCAATCCATTGAGGTTGGGCTCGTCCTCGGCCACGACCTTGGCCTCTTCCACGCCCTTTACCTCGTCCTCTTCCTCTCACATCTCCTTCATTAACTGACATTCTGTAATATAATCCAACAGTCAAATCCAAATACCAAACAAATTCTAAAACGATTATATTGCATATATAAACAATTTATCTCATCATTACCAAGATTACAAACACATACTAAATCATGATAATAATAATAATAATAATAATAATAATAATAATAATAATAATAAT
>JAPKLW010000497.1:266066-291159 GCA_026898455.1 Plectranthus barbatus
ATAATAATAATAATAATAATAATAATAATAATAATAATAATAATAATAATAATAAATAAATAAATAAAAATATAAGTAAGATAATCATAATCACCATGCATATATAACATGTTTCATATAATCATCTAAAGAGAGGTTACATGAGGTACCTACACCTAACCTAAATAGGTTCTAAGGTGAATATATGTCAAAAGGAATCTGATACTACTATGACATTAGCCACCCCGGATTAATGTTACTCTAGTATCAAATCAGGAAGAGATCTGAACTGCAAAATGGATCTACCCTCCACTGCCAAAAATATCTAATCGACCATAATCACTGATCAAGGTGCTCCGCGCATCCTTTGATCAACCAAAATATCATATATATATATATATATATATATATATACAAAAGTAGTCAGAACATCATGTCAACAGGAGATCACTCGTCTCCTCCGGACATCTCAGGACTCTCACCCTTGGAGGGATCCTCGTCATCGTCATCATCCACTATCATAAGGTCATCCTCATCATCACCTGACTCATAGAAGAAATCAACTCCTCATGCTCAAACTCCATACTGTAGTCACCCTCACTACCATCTCCAATATCAGTGTCGTCCTCCTCAACATCCTCATCATCTGAATCACTATCATTGTCAGCCACATAACTGTCTGCCTCCACATCCATCATGTCGTCATCCTCAACATCACTAGGAATCTGAACCACCTGACTTCATATCTCTATATGTCCTCTAATATGGGGTACCCTCTGTCCTCCTATCACCTGATCAATCGGCTCAACTGGTGGCGGTGCCTACCACAAGGAAAATACTGGCTCGCCATCGGATACAATAGGTTGATCAACATGAACTATAGGTGAAGCCACATGGAACACAGGCGAAGCTACATGAAACTGGTAACTCTATAAGGAAGACAGGCGACTCGACCTCATACATCGGTGATGAAACTTGAATAGCTGCAGATGTAACCTGTACTGTCGGCTGAATAGGCTCGTAAGCATGTCCAAACCCTACGAAGAAAGCTGGAACGGGTGGAATCAACACAGATGCATGTCTGACATGATATGGCATAGGCAACATAGGATAATCAGTAACATGCTCAAATGGTCCACTCGGTGGATATCCTGGTGACACAACCCTATGAATGATGCATCCAACAAAGTCTGGGAAGAATCCCACAGGTGCAAATGTATGCCAATGTCGAAAAGTATGCAGTCTGGCCTCCTCTCTAGCCCACGGCCTCCAGTGATCCGGCAACAATCCAATCAATCTCATCATAGCCTCATAGCCTGACAACCCTCTGACACTCGCCATCTCCTACTCACGCCTGTATTGAGCTAGGAACTCCACTAAGTCATGATGGGGGTATCTGACATAACTCCTAAACCTCTGAACCAAGTAATCCTGATAGGAATCCATCTGCCACAACAATATAGTCGGTCAGTATCAATCTAAAATAAATATGTACAATATGATGAATGACCCCAATCCTTTCCACTCTCTCGCACTCCTCGTGACTCTGTCGGGTCATCCCGGCTGTACACGATCCCCAATTTTCACATATATGTCCAATGCTCAGCGACACTGATATCTCTGATGCATTGTGGTAGTAGTCAGCGGTCTCTACCGTCTGGTTCACTACTTACCTGACTTAGTAAACATAAATCCACAGAATACAGACAACTGCTTACCTGGCTTACCTTTCACTAGTCTCCAATGACTATTGTTCACAATCATCCTCAGAATCAAGAATAACACAAACCAAGAAATTTCAAATGTAAATCACGTAACAATTTAACTGATCAGTTACAGTGATCATAAATCACAACTCAAAACAGGATTAACAAATCAACCTTCCAAACACAATGATTCACATAAATCAGATTAATCATTACAGGATAAACCAATCATTCCTATCATCAACCAATCATAGTCATTTCAACCAGATGCGGGAGTCTCACTCCACCACTCAACAATTCCAACCACCACCAACATCACAATCATCTCAGCGAGAGCCAAGCTTCCATCGCTACACCATCTCAATCAATTTCTTCATTAGCAATCAACATAAATAATTTAAAACAGGAAATCACATAATCACAATTTAAATCACTTTGTTAAACAACAACATTAGAATCTTTTATACACTTACGGAACAAAGCTGAGCAGGAGGGAGCAGAATGTGGAGCTTAGTTCTTACTCTTATATGATGAATTTTTAGATTTCTAAGTCAAAGGAAATCTTGTATACAGAGCGAATAAACACTGCTCTGATACCACTCTGTCACGCCCCCATTTAGCTTCCCCGGCTTATGAGAGCGCGACGGTTTAACTCTCGAGGTTCTCTCACCAAATAATATAATTGTGAACAAGGTTAAGCGGAAGCTGACATTTAATAAGATGGTTATACGGTTAAGTTCATACAAAAGAACCATCATCTAGTAGAGTTCAAAAGCAACACAATAAATTTATACAAAACAGGGGAAGTTTGGTTTTCAGAGGTTCACTGCAGCGAAGATTCACGTAGTGGAGAGATGTATATGAGGATACATATCTCAGAATCGAGCTCTGGTTCGGACTGCTCACACATTCCTGCTGCCACCTCCATTGCTCCAAGCATTAACCTACATATTTTAGAAATAACATGCAGGGGCTGAGTACACCGTGTACCCAGTGAACACATCCCCGAAAGCAATACAAATATAAATTGTTATGTCATTTAATTGATAAGACATGAGGTTTTACTTTAGAAATCCACTCATGCTTATAAAAACAATTTCATGTACCCTGGAGGGTTAAACATTTCACGTGTGATAATTATCTGTTATAAAAGTGTGGCTTGGAAGCAGGCCTACTTCCAAGTCACGATGTACAGCTGGGAATGGCATGATTCATTCAACCTAGTGTCATCAAAGTTCACTGATCCCGGAATGCCCATCGAGACCCGATCGACTTTACCCACCTTATCCCCCTGAGTGTCAACCCTCGGTTGATCCACTCCATAATTAAATTGACTGGGGAGGCGAACCACCAGTTTGACATACCAGAGTTTTAGCTCATGGTACTGCGGCTCAAGGAATGTCCATATTGGCTCGCAATCAGTTAAAAAACGCTCAAGGTTTAGAACCTTTGTACATTTTACTGACGTCTCCCCTCTCTCTGGCCAAGTTCATGTGGCTTCAGAGGTACAGATATGATCCACAAAACCATTTTTTTTTCATAACAATCATTTTAAAACCAAAACATTTTTCATGATTTAATTTTGAAAAGAAAATATTTTCATGCTTTTGTATATTTTACAATAAAAGCCCACCTTTTATTCTTACTAATTTAGATTGCACGGCGGCTGCTCGAAAGCAAAACCTTGCCCAACGCGATCTCCTTAACACAGTAATCACAAAACAGAGATAAGATATACATTCATGAACTACATAATCACAACATATTCATAACCAACAATCTAGCTCATAATATGTTTACTTTTTCTCAATTTAATATCTCAATCCTTCTTTAAATCATGAACCTCTACCATGCCTAATTACACATATATGGTTCATAAAATCACACGAACTCCTTCAAATTTCCAAGTATCAACTTCTATATCTTAGTATAAGACTTTTCAGCATGCTCACAAAATCATACAATTAAATCTCTGCTTTTTATCATTTAATTCTAGTTCTTCTATCAACCAAGTTCATTGTCAAGCCAACTAGAATCACATTTTTAAGATTATAACAACATGATATCAAGGCCAATTATCTCACTATGTTTCACGTTCAAATCATGCTATAAACCTCATATAATATGCATGGAAGAATTCTATGAGTGATATCTAAGTTTAACTATCAAGAACGGACGAAACAAGCTAGAAAAACCGAGAGCTCGGAACAAGCCCGGCTCAGGCGCGATTGCAGTCGCCCGCGCCCTGACCGCGCCCCATCCGCGCTACTTGACCGCGCCCCGTCCGCACTGCTTGACCGCCGCCAAAGGGCTGCTGCGAGCAACCTCTAGCACGGTCCAGCCCTCGCCCGCGCCCCGACCGCGCCGGTGATGGGGCTGCAACGTTCACCCCTTTTCCACTCAAATTCCGACCACATTTCACAACACATGATAACCACAGCCACTATCCATCAAAAACACAAGCCAAACATCACGAAAATACAATTGCATGTACGATCAAACCCCCTATGATGCATGCAAAGATGGAAATCTCAAGAGAAGGGTTTTTACCTTCTTCTTCAAGTGATCGATTGTTGAAACTACGAATTTCCAGTGCCAAGATACGAGCTCACACCTCTATCAAGTTCCTAAGAACAAATACAAGCATCAAAACTAGGAATTTCTAAGATTTGGGGCCAAACAACTCAAAACTCGAATTTGCACTCTCTCTGCCACAGTTTAGAAAAAGGGCCATAACTTGGTCATTTCTTTCCCGATTTAGGCAAATGAGTAGTCCACGAGCATCTACTCTCGAAGATCTACAAGATGGTGTCTCACAACCACTTCCATATTTGATGTCTACTGGCCGGAAAACTCATCGGAAGTTGGTTTTCCCTGGAGCTCTCTCTCTCTCTTGTGCGAAAACGATGAGGAAAAAATGAGTGTATTCTTTCCTTTCGTTAGTTTAAGTGATGAGGCAGGGTAGGCTAGCTTAGATTAGTCACAAGCTAGGTTAACAGGGTAATAACAAGTGTCCCAGCCTTTTAATATATAATTTCCATATTTGAAGTGAAATACACCTCACTCCACTCATGTATACACATGTATATAAACATATCCTTAGCATATGATATCTCTTGATATCACACCTTATATAATTCATTCTCTTAAACATCACTTAATCGCATAAATATTACCCTAAAAATATGATAATTTTATTATATTTATCGGGTTATTACATTGGAATTCTAAAGTTTTGTCACTGTTACTACTTACATTGGTGTGATACAATACATGTTCATTGAGAGAATTTTATTTCGAATCCAATGTATCGGTCTTTTTTTTTTTTGGAGTCTGCTAGAACTTTCAACATTGATTAATTGTAATCTTTTGTCCTAGAAAATATAATAAATTAAGGTGGTGGTTGTGTTTTCAATCAACAACAACCAACTATTTATAATAGCAGCAAAGCACGTTAACTAAATTTTTCAGGTTCGTGTTTTGTTCAAGTGTAGAGAGCTCTACAAGGCTATCTTCAAAGCCAATATATCATTTAATGGTTAAGTGAGGTAATTTTATTGTACAATATTTTATAAAGAATATGACAAGAATAGCCGAAAGAGGGGGCTATATTTTAATTTACTTTTGCAAAGCTTTTAAATAATAATTGGGGGTAAAACTGTCTTAAATAATTTTGGGGCTATGAAGAGAAATATTGAGCTATGAATAGAATCACCCTTATTTAATTATGCTACTCGAATAATATTATAGGAGTATCAAATAAATATATTAATTATAAAAGAATATTACATGATATATCATATTGCAATATAATATACATATATATAATAATGTCATAAAAATTTGATGAGGTCTCACAATGATAATAAATAATTTGTTATGATTTGAAGTAAACTATAATAAGCTTTACTAAATATTTAATAAATTTGTGTAATTAAATAACTCAAAGAATATGATTTATTTAAAATAATATTTAATATTATAAAAATCGATCATTTCTCAAATATTATTTTACATTATATATTTAAAATAGTACTTTTTAAATAGTTAAAATATATGTATATTATTTGTGAGCATAAAATTTATTTAAATACTTTAATCTAATTATAAAATAAATCTATAGTATAAAATAGTTTATATTTATTTTTTAGAAATTAATAATTTAATTATATTTAAAGATTTTACTTTTTTTTAAATGGACTAGCCCGTCAGGCCAACCCGCGGCTCGGTGGTCCAGATTCTTTAACCGGTAATCCGTTTAGCCCGGACCATGTAGCCTGATTTTCTTTCGATTAAGAATTTTTCAATCTAATTCAATGTTTAGCTCAAGTTATTCAAGTCAACTGTTAGTGAGATAAATTGACATCCCTATAATCACATTGTCACGCTTAATTGGCTTTGCAGCAAATATGTGTAGTAATTATTGATGCCTTGTCCTACTTAAATTATTCATTTATTTGCGGCACAATAACCAACAAGATAGAATCAATGAAAATTAATAATTAATTTGTGAATGTGTATTATTTTTCATTTTTAGTAATGAAATTAATAAATGAGACATACGCAAAAAGAAAACTAATATAATGGACCGGAGTGAGTATTTTTTAACTTTTTGTCGTTTTTCATATTAATTCAAAATTATAAATAAATAAATACCAAAAAATGCAGAACTTTCTTGTCACCCGTTTCACCCATTCTTAGAGCTTGTCGTTATTCGTTATTGAAAGATGATTTATTTTGTACGTTTCAATTAGTCTAAAATTGAAATTCAAGTTGCTTCATCAATCCATAAATATTGGTCCACCCTACACTCATGTTGCTTTTCATAGTCGACTAATGATTAAGAAAATTTATTTATTTCAAAATACATTTTAAAAGAGTGCGGTAGTAATTTGTTTATAGAATTTCATATTCAATTAAATTGAATTTACTTGTGAACACCTAAAAACTATTTATTTAATAACTAAATTAGTAGAAAGATTATAAAAACTAATAAAAATTGAGATGGACCCCTCGGATCCGGGCTAGCAATTCGTACTTATTTTTATTGTGTCGGATCATTGTCTACTGTAGGGTTTCTATCTTCGTATTTGAGCTAAACGGATTCGTGTCTGTGTTCGTACCCAATATTATTGTACAAGTTCATATTATGTTATCGTATCAACAATTTTTAACCCTAAATGAAGAACTGACAATTAATTATATGTGTCGTATCGCTATCGTATCAGATGTTATCATATTCGTGTTTAAAACTTGAGCAGGTCATGTTTGTGTTAGCGTTTAACGAGTTCACGTCGTATTTGAACTTAAAAAACAAAATCATACTTAAGCCGAACCCAGCAAATCCATTGGTTGTTGAGTGGTGGGAGAGTACCCTAGATAACCATGAACAGTACTCAGCCATGAATGTAATAAGCAAGAAAGATGTGAGCAACATTTATTGCAGAATGAAAATGTGTTCCATCAAATTATTCATCATTCATCCCATCTCCAAATCACATATCAGATATATATTACTGGAAGATAGCACAAACACAGCATTTCTTCAAGAAAACAGGATAAATTTATTGAGATGAAAATGCATCACATTTTCTTGAGCATACCTTTTCCTCTGATGACATTGGAAGCCTTCTCATTCTTCATGATCCGGTGGAACAGCGCTGCTCGGTCTTCCTCCACGATCTCCCTCAGCAGTTCATCCTCAATCTTGGGAGCTTGCCAGTGAGAAGGGTCCTCCACGTGTTCGTCGCTGAAAATCATATCCGAAACCCACTCCTTCCAAGTAGTTCTGCTGTGTTTTTCTTCCTCCAGTGTGCCAGTGGCCAGCAGCTGATACACATAAACAACTTTGTTCTGACCAGGCCGGAATGCTCGTGCAATCGCCTGCTTGCTCTTCGAAGGGTTCCACTCCGAGTCCAGCAAAATCACACGCGATGCAGCAGTCAAGCTTATGCCTTCTGCACAAGCTGTGATTGAGGCCAGCATAACCTTTGATGGCCCTGGCTCCTCAAACTTATCCATTACGCGTCCTCTCTCGAAGAGCTCGATGTCCCCTTGAAGCACCAGCACTTCTCTACCTTTACGCCAGCCATAGAATCTCTCGAATATCTGCAGGAACAGGTTGATTGGAGCGATGTTGTGGCAAAATATCAGCAGCTTTTCATTTCTGAGCAGACATCTTGGCACCAGGTTCATGACGAATCTGACTTTCGAGCCTGACTTCATGTCATATTTGAATTTCTCAAGATCCTCCAGCTCCTCGGGGCTGAAGTACTGACGAGAGCACGCTGTGGTTCGGATCAACCAAGGATGGATTGCACCAAGTGTAATCAGAAGCTCCAGCTCCAGAGGAAATCCTTTGTACCCAGGCCTTTGATTTTGAAGTTTTGTTAGAAGATCTTGTTGGAGAGTGGTAGACTTCATCATCAAAGTATAGCATTGCAAGCCGGGGAGTTCGTCCGATGTTCCACCCTCGTACACGTCTATGAACTTAGTGGTCAGTTTCCTCAACGTTTTAAGAGCTTGTTCTCTTTCTCCTCCCTTATTGGAGTCTATCTTCTTTGAGATTTTATCAATCAAAAGCTTTCTTCCCCGATTCTCCAACGAAAACTGCGTCGGCCTCTCTTTATTTCTCTTCTCATACTTGGGATCCAGCTCCCTCAATACCTCGTGCACAAAGCTTGGCCTTGCCAACAAAAGGGTGTTGAAATATTCACCAAAATTATTCTGAAACAGTGTACCAGAAAGCAAGACTCTAAGCCTTGTGTTAACCTTCATCAGAGCTTTTCTAAGCCTTGATTTCGTACTCCTTGGGTTGTGCCCTTCGTCGAGAATCAGAATTCCGGGGCACTGCTTCAGTAATTGAGCCATATATTTCCTGTGAGCGTAAGGAGAATCTTCCCGTGTTAGAGTGAGGAATGAGGTGTAGCCCATAAGCAGGATACTGGGATGGGAAAGCCACTGCTGCATCTTCTCTAGGCAGTCGAGAACATGCATAACGTCTTGGTTTCGAGGAAGCCCCGGAGCTAACTTCATTCTCTGCTTCAAGACTTCACCTTTGTATGTCTGACCACCATGGATTTGATAAACAGGAATCGGGACCTTCCACTTGATTATCTCTTTGTACCATGTGTATAGTGTTGTTTTCGGGGCGAGGACTAACGGTCTTGATCCGGGAAACAGTTTCAGGTAGCTTACAAGAAATGCAATGATGAGCAAAGTCTTGCCAGCTCCAGGAGCGTGAGAAATGACACAGCCACCTCTTTTCTTTTTCTTTTTCTCCATTCGGGATGGGATCAATGAGCCAGCAATATTTCTCCAAAGAAACTCGAAAGCTTTCCTTTGGTGGCTCCGCAGTTTATCTTTGAGCTCCGGAATCAACGCCCACACATTGTTTTCCCCTCCTCCTATGGTTGAAGGTATACTGGTGAGAGCAGGAATACAGAATTGCTCGAGATCTTTAGCTTCGCTCTTTTTGTGTTCTGCATCCACATCTTCTTCAGTTCTTTGCTCCTTTGTAGGAGTGGTGTGTGTGGTTGGAGTCTACACAAGGAAAAGAAAACGAATAACGATGATAATTTATTATATTCTTATCAGTGCTTATTCTGTTTAAATCAAATGTCTAATTATTGTTCTTATGGATTGAGATATTGAATCAAAAACCAACTTACAAATGGTGGTAGGATATCCTTTATGTCGGTCTCCACGAATCCACACAATCGGCAGACCATTCCAACTTGTTCGTTGAGTCTATAATCGTGTTTGCACTTATTTTCCACAGGTCGACTTGAATTTTCCAGTTCATCAACAGATTTGATATGAGAATCCTGTAAAAATGTTCCAAAAGAGAGGACGTCGATAACTAATCATTTAGCGACAAAATTATGTGAATATCATTCATAATAAGATAGCAAAATTTGTACCTCATTATCATCGAGAAGGTACCATGATGCCAAAGCAACTTCCATTTCCTTCCATAACATATCAATTTCTGATATTTCTTCCTCCTCGTTGTTCACAGGAGGTTTCTCATCCGGTTCTGTTTCATTTGAGTTCTTTTTCGACTGATGTTCCCTCCACTGCTCAACCACTGGAGGCTGTACTGGTTCATTTTTAAGAGTGGCATCGATATTGTTCATGCATCGTCTGATCAGTTCCCGACACAGCTGTGCGGTTACAGAACCCTTCCTGAAACTTCTCACATCATACATGCTCTCTCTTACGTAAAAGCAGTCCCTCTTTAAGCTTGTAGTATGGCTGCTAACTCTGTGGTATTTTCTACGCGTGAGTTTTGGTCCCTTTCTGCCTCCACTTTCAGCATCCATGAAGTCGAATGTTTTCCTTTTCTGCGAGGACTGAAATCCATTCATATAAAAGTATTGGGACACCATGTCTCCAATATCTTTCGAGTTCTCTTCAGGAACTTTAAAATTCGCAAAGTTTTTATCAAGGGACGACGAGCCACTGTTAGCAGAACCATCAGTAGGAACAATAGCAAGCTCATCTTGTTGAGCCTCTTTTAATGCCAACAACTTGCGTTGAAACTTAGACATACCTGATTTCTTACTACTCTTAGGTTTAGGGGCATCTATATCACTTTCTTTCGATACAGCATTGTCTTTCGACTTTCTATTATAAGATCTGATCCAGTTTTCGTCGTCACGGTGCTTCTGATAATCGTTGTCAGCCTGAACCGACAACGCCAAAGGCATCTCAAACTCTTCGTCTGATGAACTTTCATCACTCTCTTTCTTATATGTCTTGCTCTCTCCTAAGCGAGTCACCTCAATCTCGTAATCTGGAAGATTATCGCAGCCCAAATAACGTTCAGGCTGCACATTTCGACGTTTTGATCTTCTTAATTCAGAGTGATCATACGAACACAATAATCCGACCTCATGCTCATCACTCCTTTCCTCAAGGGTATCGAGATCAAATTGTACAACAGCAGGAGTCAAAACTTCATTTTCCACCTTTAAACTAAGAAAATAAGTAAGATTTGGACAATCTTGTCGGACTCTATCAGGATTGTATTCTGAAACCTCATAAACAATATGGCTCTTTACCGATCTAACTTCAAATGCGGTCTGCTTCAGAATAGATGCAACCATGAGCCACGTAAGATCAGCGCAGAATATCCCACTATACAACTTGAACTTTTGTACCGAAAAACAGTCCTCGGAGAAGCCCCATCGGTAATATTGACCTTCATAAGGTTTCATTTCAAGCCTTTGAAGAACAGAAATCTGATCAATACTTATCATGGTGGTCGCTCTACTAAGCTTTTTGTTGATCAAATAAAGATCAGGGCCTTGGTCCACATAGAAACTAATGTAGAACTCGCAATTACATGTCGCACCGTCATGTTTCCTCTCGATGGATCGTATCTTTGCATCGGCCCAGACCTAAACCACATTGAGGTCAGTTAAATGTGGATCAATCAAAGAGCATCTCGTTATTCAGAATGATAGTTCCAAAAGAACAACGTTCCATTGAATTTGAATGACAAATGCAGGATTATACACAGCAAATATTAGATAAAAATGAAACAACACTTACAAATTATGTCAAAGTAAAGATAGATGTGACTTCATAATAAGTTAATGCATTAAATTGCAATATTGTAAGAATTGTAAGAGTTTGGCGAACTACTATACGTGCAGTCAACTTACAGGCTCGTCACTTCCCTCAGCATCTGAGTCCTCAGCATTTTGAAATTTAGAGAATACAGAAACATCAACCCCTTGCCTTAAAAAGGATATGCAGTCAGACACAACAGCTCTTCTTGACCTTACACGAAGATGTGACATGGGAAGGTCCTCCTCGATGACCTGTCCATTTTCGACAATATGTGTTGAGATATTTCCATTATTAACTTTCAGGCGCTCCACAGGTTGCCATGAGCCATTCCAAAAAGCCTCAAAAGCTATGAATTGGCAAAGAATGAAGCAAAATCTAGAAGTCAATGGAGAGATTTAGACTACCAATTAAGTTTTTTGAAGATCACGTATAGAATTCAAAACATCCCTTTCTATTGAAATTGCAGATGGAGACATTTTGTTTCCAACAAAATCAAAATATGTGATAGAAATGAATGAAAAGAACATATTTTAAGAATGTACAAAAGGAATAAAGAAAACCAACAATGAGATATCGAGTTCAATACACGCAACCATGTTTGTCAATTCAGAAGTAACCGAATCACCAACTCACAATTGTCATTCTATATAATATTTGACATTACCAGCAAAGATATCATTTACTTTTCTTATCAATACTAATTTTCCACCAAAGATGACTCGCGTGGAAATTCATATAAATGAATTGATGCAACGATTGATTAGATAAGAAGTCATGAAACCTTTCAAAGTAAATGAAGCTAAAGGAAACATAACCAAGCTTCGAACTTACGATATGGATCAAATGGATGGTTACTTTGATGTACCTGCACCCTCTTCATGGTTCCTTATCAAGTTGAACTAATCCTTTCATCAATAAATAAATAAATAAAATTAGCCTCCGGTAACTTTGTTTGCCATTTCAATGATATGCAGTGTACAGTTGAGGTGCCCCCGAAAAGGAGACAACATTGGTGACAGATCCAGAAATTTAAGTCTATGAGCTTAAAGTTAAGAAATTTGAGCACAACACAACAAAATCATAAATAATTAAAATCATTTTTCTTAAATTTGTAGTTAGATGCTGATGAAGTTTTATAATGAGAAAAAACAAAAAGAAAAACGACAATATGGATACACTGGCAGAAGGGAAGGAAACAACCTCCCCTCCCCCCCTCCAAAGAAATATAAAACATCCATGGACAACCTGTATATATCACACTTCTTTGATGATATTTGTAAAAAAAATCCAACCTTTATTATGCAGTAATGATGCCTTTGGCAAATTCAACAAGTTATATGGATTAATGAAATTTACTTTCAGATTTCCAGGGCATGAAATTCACCAAAGTTTTGAAACATGCACTTAGTTTTACTTAGTAAAGGCATTACAGTTTTTGTAGTGATAACATAAGATCTGATCTTTCTTTAACATAAAAAAAAAAAAAGCAGACAGCTAAACCTTAACAAAACAAAGAAAACTGAAGAAAGAAGGAATTGCAGCTCACACAACTACAAAAAAAAAAAAAGGGCTTAATTCAGTCAAAAAAATTCCTCATTCGGCAAAATACATATAAAATATGTGTCTATGGTTCTTCTGAACCAGAAATGATCATCATAAAGCTGACAAAAGCCTAAAACCCCATGCACAAGAATCAACCAAACAAAATCACTTCTCCATTGGAGAGGAAAAAGTACTAACCAGAAACACATACCAAAAAAAGCAGAATTGAATTTACCAAAGAAAGAAAGAAAAATTCTGTCTTTTGATTTAAAAGGCCAAAACCATCATCATCATGCTTCGCCAACCACTGCAGAAAGATTCAAAATTTTGCAATAATCAGTTATAGTCACACCATTTCTGCCTCTGACCAAAACACTCATAATAAAAACAAGAATCATGAAAAGGGAAGACGGACGACAAACGGTGGCTCAAATTCCGGTGAGGCAATCAAGATTCCGGCCAGCTACACGGTTGGGAAAACTCACTGCTGAGCTTTAAATGGCAATCTTGAAGGCAGAAAAAGCAATAAATAAGGAAAATAAGAGAGTGATGAGTGGGTGTGTGTGAGAATCGAGCAGTGAATGAGGAGAGAGAAAGGGAGGGTGAGAAAATTGTTGGAGTTTGTGAAAAATGTCGGGCTTTTTCTGCATTGGACCGGAAAAAGAGGCAGTAAAGAGCTTGGGCAATGGGGCGAGGAGTCAAAGGGTAAAGAGTGGGGGTGTTTGAGAAAGTGGAGGGCTGAGATTGAGAGATTCGGGCGATCCAACAGCGGAGGAGTGGTGGTGGAGGTAGTGGTAGGAGAGTGGAAAAGTGGCAGCCCCCATGGTCCATTTTTATCTTGACTTTTTCGACTGTAAAAAGAATCTATTGCGGCCCTGTCAATTATTTTAGCTTCCATTTTCTAAATTTCTTTTATTTACGTATATAAAGAGTTTTGATCCGTATCAATATTAATAACAAGGGAATATCTCAGGTTAGGTTAGACGTGCCTAATTATGGATTTTATTTATTAATTCAAATATATTTAATATATTTTAATTGGGATTAATAAATTTTATTTGAATTAATTTATTTGAGCATGAGTAAAACCCGTCTAAACTATTTAGACGTGCCTAACGCAAGTTTTTGTCTAATAATAAAATTTCAGTTAAACATGAATGGATTTAATCACTAAATTAATAATATTAACGTTTGAGATTAAAATATTTATTATTAAAAATTGAGCATGATTTTTTATACTTAATTATTTTATAAATTATGCTTCAATTAAGTATGATTTATAAATTAATAAAGCATGAAATCTTGAAAATAATTTTAATCTCAACTATTAATTTATTTAAGAAAATTGGTATAGATTCATTCTCATTTAACACAAAATAAATTTTAACATGTGAGATTTATAATGAGAAATGTGAATAAATCTCACATTGTATTTTAGTGCAGTTTTATGTGCATTATAGTACAGTTTATATGTATTTTATTCATTTTCATAAAATGAATAAAATAGTACATAAAATGCATATACGGTAGGGTCTACTGCATAAATGCGTAGTTTTTTATATAATGCATATATGTTATTCATATAATGCATATAATATTAGTTAAAATGAGAGACAAAATCTAATTATCTTCGAATGCATATAAATTTCACTAAAATGGCATGTAAGGTGTGCCTGTTTAAATTAGTGCAATATTTTTTTAAAAATTATACGGATTTATTAACTTTTGATCGTTGGATCAAAATTTGAAAGGCTGAATTTATTATTTTTTCTCATCATAAAAGACATTCTCATTTGATTCATCCCATATATATATATATATATATATATATATATATATATAGGGAGCGGTTCCAGTGAGAAAATTCTTAACGTGAGAAAGTGAGAAAGATGCTTGATTGTGTTCAGATCGTTGCTTGATTTTGTTTAAGTTGTTGCTTGATTATTTTGTTGCTTGATTGCGTTTTAGTCATTGCTTATTTGCATATCAACCATTGATTTTCTTAGATCTGATGGGTATGATTCATTCTTTTTTCTTACAGGGGAATTTTTTTTTACACACACTGTGTGTGTGTGTGTGTGTGTGTTTGTGCGCGCACGCACACGCTCTTAGAGAAATTATGTGTGCGCTCTTAGAGAAATTATGCTTATTTATTAATTCATAGATGTCCAATAAATCATAGGTTCAAACTTCAATGTTTACATTGGTAATGCATTTTATTTAAAAAAAAAAAAAAAAAAGCGTATATATTATTGATGAATGAATCTACATCATTCATTTTAAAAAATCAATAACTTTGATTTTTTTTTCAAAACCTTATATTTAATTACTTTATAACTTATTTTAAAATATAGATGAGATCACGTGAGAAAAAATCTCCCTTAAGAAATAAGAACATTTCTTGATTATATTAATATGTTGCTTGATTATGTTAAATAAAAAAAAAATTCTCACAGGAATTTTTTTTCATGATCTCGTATATATTATGTTTATTTCTTAATAAAGAATATTTTTTTATTTCAAATACTAAGGAAATTGATTTAAAAATCTAATTTCATTTTTATTTAATATAAACTTTATTCTTAAACACTAGATTCAAATTTTTGGATAATTCTATACACAGCCTCAATTTTTTTATTTACAGCCTCCTAAATAAATTAAAAATGAAAAATTATTTTTATTTACATTTTTACCCTTATGTTCTTATTAAATCCCTAAAAATAAAAATAAAAATAAAATCCTGTGTGCTGAGAAAATAAAGCCGTGCGCACAGCCCTGCTTCTTCTTTTTACTGGAAACGACAATGAAAATATTTTTGAAGAGAGAATTAAATTTTTTCACTTTTATGAAATGATTGTGGCTTCTTCTTTGCTCGAAACGAATGAATAATTTTTTTTTTTTAATTTTGGAAAAAAAAAAAGTTGATTTCATATGAGAAATCTTTATATTGAATTTAACACATAATTTAATTAATGTTTATTATATTCAATGAAGTTTCGAGATTTTGAACTTCTCTTTTGTAAGTCTGAGATTAAGCATAAGTTTATGTCGACTTTTTAATATGAGGAATTTTAGCATACATGAAATAATATGTGTTATTTGAAGTTTGGATTTATAATTTCTATGAAAATGTAGAGACGCAAATTTCTTAAAAAAATAGTTTTTATAGTTTATTATACCTATTTTTTTATAAAATAAATGTAATTTTTTGAAAGAAAAAACTTGTGGAATGGTGGCTCCGTTTTATTATATTGATTTTTACATAGATAGGGGTTGTAAGGATAAAATGGTCCATAATTATTATATTTATTTTTTAATTATTTTTAGGGCTATAAGGAGAAATTTGAGGGCTGTGAATAGAATCACCCCAAATTTTTTTTAAACTCCATTTGTTTAATTTTAATTTTTACGTCATATAAAGAAAGTGGTTGAGGAGGAAATGCTGATTGCCGTATTTGTGTAGGTGGGGATTGTGTGTTTATTAGGATTGTAAGTTTTGTAACTCCAAATTGCTTTAAGCATAAATTGGAGGATCAAATTCACTTTCATCTGAAATTAATGAGGTTTTCTTTATTAAATTGAGTTAAAAAAGTAAATTAAATTGTTTTGATTTATAAGATTTCATGACAAACAGTTGAAGGTTTGATAAATTTAAGCTCGATGAATTAGTGTTAGGAAAAGTTATATTTTCATAAATTAAGTCATTCATTGAGTCAGTTATCTTTGTATAGAATTGACGTAGGCTAGACTAGCATATGCAATTCTGTATAGGAAAATCGATTTATAACTCTCCAAGCCTTGTGCTCCATCTCCCAGAAGTCTGGACGAAATCTTCAGAAGACAAACTTGCAGTTAAGAAGGAGATTTAACTGATAAGGTTAAGGGAGAAGTCAGAAGGGACGACAAAAGGAACTGAGAGATCCTTCCCTTAAAAGTCAGAGGAGATCCAGCCGGGATTCCTCAGACTGACTTAAATAGAGACTTTCTGACGAAAAATTTGTTACACTGCAAAAGACACTATCACCTTTCAGGAAGGGATAGTACGGCCAACAACTACTTTTCAAATGGGAACTAGCACGTTGAAGGGATTCGTGAACTGAATCACGAAGTCCGTTTGCCAAGGATCGTTAATTGGAATATCAAAAATAAATTGCTATGCCTATGGTTAATCATAGCATGCTCCTATTGAATACGCATAAGGGGGTTTATGCGGAATACCTGGATTGCGAAGCCCTGAAGAACGAGTGCGCGGAGATTCCTCACGATCTTTCCCACGCACAAAGATTTAATTCCTAACAGATTGAGGAAATAAATCTTATTAAAATAAATTAATTATTTTTGAAAAACAAGGAGAGAGAGAGAGAAGAAAAATCCTCCTGATCTGATCTTCTGATCTGTATCCCAACTCAATCTGAATATCTGGTGAACATTCCCTTCAGATTCCTTGCCCAGTTGAGAAGCAGAATTTCCTCCTCGTTTCTCAGATCTAGTCGATCACCACAGCTCCCAAAACCTGGTTTGCTGTGTGCAACTTATGATCTTGTGGTGTGTTGAGATCTGAGGAACTGAGGCCTATTTATAGAAAAATACTGGACTTCTATTGGGCTTGAGTTTCATGGGCCAGACCAGGGACCAGAATGCAAATAGCAAATAAGGTCTATCAATTAATTAATTCTCATATTCAACCCAGAATATAATTAATTAATTAATATTGATTTATTCCACTAGAGTATCAATATTGTCCTACCTATTGCTACCACGTTTTGAGGTATGGGTTGCATGGGCTCGGTATATCCCCACATTTAAGATTACAGACATTCGTTAATTAATTTAAGCTCTGACAAGCTATTTAATTAATTAACATCTTATATTCCTGAATCAATCCACTCAAAACTTTTCACTTATGCTTGAACTTAATCAGCCTGCAGGACTTTAGCATGACGAACCTTTTGAGCTGTTCAGGGAATGTCACCATCCTATACTGGATGTGGTTACCTAGTTCCAGTACCAGACAGTCATACACAAACTGCTATTACCCAAGATACAGATATACAAGCTCAACTAGAGCCTTTCACTGCAACTCAAAGTAATACACAATCTGCATATACTTCTGTACCTTCATGTAGGCTTAGGATCTCATCAAGCCATAGAGATCTAGATTCTTTTAATGTCAGATAAAAGAGAAGAATCGATCTCGACTTAGGTCCTTATCAATGTGTGCCCCACACCAGCATACCAAGCCATCCAAGATAAGATGCTTATTACTGCGTATGCTGCAGCCTACACCGATAGTTTATCCTGGAACTGTCTCAACTGTGATAACCATTTATATCTCGCTAGGTCAAACGATCCATACGATCTTCTGTGATCTTCTACACACCGTATGATCTCCCTATCGACGAGATAAGAGGATAATTGCGTTTGCGACACATGTTTGTTAATTCAGACAGGAGATGAACATACAACATTTATGATTCCCAGTATATTAACCAATCGACCTTGTACATAATATACCAATCATAATGCTTTCAGTATATAAAATCATCACACGTCTCTCTTGGTATATATAGAGTAGAATCTATACAAAGAAAAGGCTACGACTAAAGAACAAAAATTAAAGATGATCTTTAAACGCATTACACAAGCTTTAAACTACACTTTACTGCATTCTTAAACACGAGACCCAAACTATCTAAAGCTTGAGATCTGGAATTCAGTTTTTATTCCAGATCACTGAATCTGAGACTGCTCTTGATATTTTAAAGAACCCATGAACATCTAACCAAATCATTCAATGTTCTGTGAAAAACAAAACATCACACACTAGAAACATAGTCGTGGTAAAGCTTATGAAGACTGAAGTCAGTCAAGAGCTTAGCGACGTGTTCATGGTAAAGCCCTCTGCACAAAGCTAGCTGGAATCTGGAGAGCAAAAAGCTTCTCAAAACCAGAAGGAGTTCAATTACATTATGTTGTATACTATTTTTAGTGATATTCAATCAGTGGATCAGAGTGGACGTAGTATCTTTGGTATCCGAACCACTAAGAATCTGGTATCATTCATTGTTTTATTTTCTTGCTTACTTATTTATTTGAAACCCAACAACTAGTTAAGTTATTGGTGCATTACTCAAATTGGTGTTATTGCTCTATTGACCGAAGTTAGGAATGTTGGTGGTGGAAGTAGTACAAGAACATGAGTAGTTCGATTGAGGAATATAAAGAAAACAAGAGAAAAAAGAAAGTAGAGAAAGTCTCCACAAGAAAGAGGAGGAAATAAGATTGTTAACTCATAGTCTCTGATAACTGTGAAATACAGTGGCAAATAAATTTATAAAACACCCTGAGGTGGTCGAACCCACATAGATTGTGTAATGAAACTATCCTAAGTACTAGCTATAGTTCTTAAACCATAGTTGTTTGAGTAAATAGGAATTGGGATTTTGGTTTTGAAAAGTAAATATGACAATGCATAAAATTAAAGGTTTTGAAAACATGTAAAGATACAAATCCTAGGGCAGATATCTTATCATCAACATGCAAATTCATCAACTCAGCAATGGGGATTAATTCAGATTCATATGGATTAAATTTCTTGGTTAGACAATTAAACCCTAGATTACTAAAGTGTGACTATCTCCTCTCGGTCTCAAGAACACAAATTAGCTATTAGGAATATTGTTAGATATCTTAAACCCCTATTTTTGTAAATGATTCATAATCATAGTTTGATATGTTTTGGTGCATCGAAGCTCTAGCAACTCAGTATCGAGTCAATTGTAAAAAGTCATGTATAGGAAGTTATACTCGAGTTGTAATAGAATTAGAAAAGAAGAAGAATCAAGAATGCCGAAAGGAGTCAGCATACTTGATGATTTTTGAAGACTGCTAAAGAAGAAAACAAAGGCTAGCAATACAGAGGAATGCTACAAGAATGCTAAAGAAGTGACTCCTGCAGAATCGGAAGATCTTAGCTCAAACTGCTGAGATACCAGCCGCATGCTAACAGCCAGCAAACGACCATCAACAATCAAGAGTGTTAGGATCAAATTTTAATGGTTTTGTTGAATCAAAGCCTTAGTTAGCTTGGTCGATCATTGCTGAATTCTAGATAGTCTAGCAACTTTGTGTAATATCCTGTTTAGGAAATATTTTGAGTTGTAATAGATTAGAAGTGCTTGCGGAAGATTGCTGAGGATTCAGCAATTGAAACGAAGACTTCGGAAATTCTGGATGCTATGAACATTCTCAGCAGTCAAGCAGATTGCTAGAGAAGTCAGCAGATAGACACAACTGCTAAGGAGATAGCAGACAAAGTGCTAAGAAGAATGATTGCTAAAGTGCTAGCAATCATATGCTAAAAGAAGCATCTGCTAGGAATACTTACTAAGCAGTCAGCAGTAAAGAAATAGCGGAATGATAAAGTTACTTGCACTTAGTTTCTTTTCCAAATACTTAGCTCGAGGTAGATGTTACGTTTGTTTCAGATAAACTCTAGCAACTTGAGGTTTCTAGGTTTTAAAACAATCAAGCAGAAACAATAAAACAGTAACAAGAACACAAGGTTTATAGTGGTTCGATCCTCAAAGATCTGCGTCCACTCCTTAGTCGAACACTGAGAATTCACTAAAAAGATATGTTCAAGTACAAGGATTTGCCTATCTCCTGTAGCAGGTGGTGAGCTTTCGAGCCAGCCACTACAAAGCTATCCTCCGCGCACCTTCGTAAAAACTTGGCCTTACTGCAATGGAAGCTTTATAGTTCCTTCCGAACTTTCTGGGTTTTGGCTACAGCCCGTCGGAGTCAGTCTCTTTTCAGAGATGTGACTGCTGGATGCTTCCTAGGATGGAAGTTATCCCAATGATTGATCCTTGAATGAAGTCAAGGAATCTCTTCAATGCAATGTCAGATATTCAAGTAAAAAAGATTGAGGAGAGAAGGAAGAGTAGAAGAAAGAAGGTTGAAGCTGACGCCGGAAGTGCCAAAGTGAAGAAAAGATTGAGGAGAGAAGGAAGCGAAAGGAGATGATTACAATATCTCTATGCTGGAATCCCAAGTAAAAAAGAAACTGAATTTTCAGGAGCATATCGCTATTTTTTCCAATAATTCTGATGAAGCTTTTGCACACCTATACAGGGAGGCTCACGGTGCTGATCAACACCCAGAAAGATAAACTGAGCAGACTCCTGAGTAGCCCACTGTTGAGGTGTTGGTGGAAATAGATATTGTTGAATGGGCGATCGACCCGAAACAACCAGCGATGGAAGGTGCTGAGAAAGAAAAGCGATAGTTGAGAGCACCCAGGCTAAAACTGAGGTGTAGAAAGATGTTCAAGCTGAATCAGGGGCGATCGACCCAGTAGAAATGGTGGAGTAGATTGTTTTAGAAATCTCCCGAGAAATTATTGAACTTGCTCTTGCGAGCAGAAGAAGGATGAAGAAATGTGGGTGATCACCCCAGATAAATTGGCGGACGAAAGAGAGAAAGGGAAGGAGGTGGTGCAAGGGGAAATCTCCTCCCATGCTGAGACTGACTCAACTCAGCTTTAGCTTGAGTATGTTCATGTTGAGTCTTCATATAGTGGACAGGGAGGCAATGCTGACATGGAGATATCTTCTCATGACTCCTTGATCCCATCTGACAAAGAGGAAGGGCTTAGGAATCCCACTATCCATGAGGAGTTTGACTTTGCCAAAGATATGCATGGGGTGTGGAGGTACCACGCGTGAGATTCAAGGGCCAATGAACAAATTTTCAAGACCAGCCAGTTTGGAGAATATAAAATTCCTCTAAGTGGGCTACCACACCCTGAAGTATCTTCTGAAAGACTACGACATTGGTGTCCACCAATAATAAGCCTTGCTGACGTAGGGGATGCCAAGTTGATCCCTTGGGCCACAGAGATCTTAGAAAGGATAGAGCAAAGAATATTTGAAGAAATAAATATGCTCTATCCTAACATTTTGGCTGAGGATTTGGAGGCATGTGAGGTGTTGCAAGGAGAGTTAAGAAGGTGGAGGAGGTACGATCTGGCCATGCATGAGCTAAACACAAAAGATCTTCCAAAAATGGAGGCTAGGTTGGGACGAACTTTGTGGAGGTCGGAGGAGGTGTGGGCGAAGGAGTGGAGTGCCCAGGCTGAGTCCAGGCAGATGCATGAGGGGGAAGTCAGGATGAGGATACTAACCATTCGTGCTTACAGGGCTGAAACATACTATGTGCAGAATGCCTATCTGGATGAACACAGGCTACCTCCAGCTGACTATGTATTCGTGTCTGTTGCCCCCATCTCTGCACCTCCGATTTCTCAGGTATCTCCAACTCAAACTGAATCTCTTACCCATGCTGAGTCAGAGGAAATGTCAGTTCTAGACCCCACTCCGGAGGCCTATCAACTATATATATAGCTGTGAAGACTAAGAAGGTGAAAAGACTTTCAGAGCAGCACCAGAGTGTGGAAGCTGAATTAGAAAAAGCTAGGGAAGAGCTTCAAGTTGTTGAGAACGAGAAGAAGGAACTAGAGCAGGCTCTCACTCTGTCTGTTGCACTAACTTTGAAAATTACTGCAGTGCGAGCAACTGAACTTATTGAAACGATTGTAAGCACTGGATGTGATAATTTAGCAAAGATAGCTAATCTGATAAGGGCCAAGAAGTTCAGGAGGTTGATTGAGGCCAAAGAAGTTGAAAAGAAGAAGAAGCAGGAGGAGGAAGAAATGAGGAGGAAAGAAGAAGAAGATAGAGAAAAGGCTGAGGCAGAAAGGTAAATGCAACTGAAAGTGGTGCCCTTTGCGCCCACTATGATCGAAACTGAGATGCCTGGTTCTGCAATCCAAACATTTTCAAGTGCCTCACCTACTGCCATGCTGGCTGAACTGCAAGGATATTTTCAGAATCAGCTTGAAGAAATCAAGGCCATATTAGATGAGAAAGATTGCCAAGATACTGAAATGTCTAAGTCCATCTCCTCCATAAAATCAACTATCTCTATCCTGGTTGATCTTGTCAAAAAGGAGAAGATGAGAGGCGAAAATAAAAGGAGGATAGGAAGCACAAGGAAGAGGAGGAAAAGAAAAGAAGGGAAGCTGAGGAGAAAGAAAGGCTCCAAAGGGAAGAAGCTGAGGAAAAGAGGAGGCAAGATCAATACCAAATGCTTGCAGAGATGGTTGAAAAATTATCTGGATCAAAGACTTCTTCATCTGATCAACCTCCTCCATGAACCTCGTGGTACTGAGTTTTTTGTACTTAGTTTTTTTTTTTTTTTTGTAGTTCAGTTTCTAGTTTTTTATTGTACATGTAATCTTCTTCATCTAATGAAAAATAGAAATTGACTTAAAGACAATCACTCATTCTCTCTCTCTCTCTCTCTCTCTCTCTCTCCACTTTCTAAGTATTTTTAACCTGGCTGAACTCACATCTTCTAGTGTGATCAGCAAATTTACCTTTTTGCTCTATGTTGATTAATCGAGAAATATCTCTCCAATTCAGGGGAAAGATCAAATAGAGTAGGTCAAAATAAGGACTCGTGTACTGAGTAGTGTCTATGTAAACTTAGTTCACCATGTTCCTTTTCTTTTCTGACTTAGTTAAGTAGTTTTGACAATATCAAAAAAGGGGAAATTGTTAAAAACTGAGTTTCAGTTTACCTCCTAATTTGATGTTTTGATATGTCAAAACTTACTTCAGTGTTAAGTTTCTAGAGTTTCAAATGTAATCCTTGTATAGGATTAATCGAGTTGTAATAGACTAGAAACTGAGCTGAAGATTGAGCGAACAGAGACTAAGTCTCTAAGGGGGAAATTGTTAGAAATTAGAAGACAAAGCTCGAGAAGTCAAGAACCAAGTTTCTGAACCTAAAGAGAAGAACTCAAGAAGCTTGAAGTTCTGAAGATAAAGTGTTATGTGCTTGAAACTTCGTAAGGCCAAAAACTCAGTTTCTGAAAACTGAATTTTCCTAAGTATGGCAGAAACTTAAACTAACTTTGGAATGTCAGTTGTACCTTAAATATTCTAAGAGCACGTGGAACACAAGGATGTCGAAGTCAAACTTGAGAAATCTCAAAGTAAAGTAAAAAGTTAGTACGAGGAAAGATCAAATTTAGATTCCTCGAACTGAAACTTAGTCTGACAAAAGCAGGTAGAAAGTACACTACAAAAGATGAAAAGCAGACGGCAAAGCAGAGCAGGAAGAATGGATATGATTGGACGACCCAATCTTTGTCTCTAACGGCTGGATCTCACAGTCTAACGGGAAGAATTCAAATTATCGTCCATGCCATCCTATAAATAGCTCGACAACTCAGCAAAATCATCATCAAAAATCTTGAGAAAAGCTAAGTCGACAATCTGCTCAACTTTCTACTCAAGCTTTCTGAAATTTCATGTCTTCTTAACATGAGACTTGAGTTTCTAACTCAAGTTATTCTCTTCGTGCATCTGTCTAAGTGCACGAGGTTGAAGTTATCTACTTGGTGAATATTATTTTTCTAAGTAATATTCATAGCAATCAGTATCATACTCTGAGATATTAATTATCACGAGCGTAACCAACCATACTGAGTTCTGGGAAGGACAAGAAAACATTCAACTGTCCAGGAAGAAGGCTGCAAGGTGCATCCTCACTTCAACCTGAAGAAGGAGTAAGTGATAAGCTCATATTTATACTCACTTATCTATATTTTTCTCCATTGTTTCAAGTGTTTTATATTATGTTTTTACTTATTTCTGTGCATGAGTCTACTTTAGAGGGTGTTATGCCTTTGATGGGTGATTTTTCCAGGTTTTAGGCCAAATTCATTGAAAACCCGTACCGAAAGCAGATGATGTTCAAAGGAACAGTCACGACTTCTTCCACAGATGTAATCTGAGCTAATGGAGCACATGGATGGAAAGATCTTTGAATTAGCTTTCCAACGCAACTGGAATCGGGTCAATCGGAGTTCGGGAGAGGAAGTTATGGCCAAAACCGTGAGACTGCGCAGACAGATGTTTCTGTGTCGAGAGACAGGATTTGTGTCGACCGAAACAGAGGTCAAAACATTCCTGTCGACCGACAGGATTTGTTTCGATCGACACAGAAGCCCGAAAAAGCTATTTTGGGCCTGTTTTGGCAGTTTTTACTATTTTTACCCAATACTCAAATTAGGTCTTTTTCCCCCTATATAAATATGAACTCTTAGGCACGAAAATACATCTTTAAATCTCTTTTTCTCTGTTTTTGCTGAATACATTGGAGTTTTTAAAGACATTGAAGGTTCCTATTTTATTTGTAAGTCAATTAATAATATG
>JAPKLW010000497.1:325196-349220 GCA_026898455.1 Plectranthus barbatus
TCGCTCTCCCGAAGACTTAGAGACAAAAAGAAGATTCGTCTGAGGAAGTAACTGACAGTGTATAACTTTAAGGAGGATGCCTTAAAGTCTATCAGTTCAAGACTACCAGTTCCGATTCCTCGTACTGACGAATAGAGTCGTTCTGACACAAAGAGATCTGTGTCAGATAAAGCGATCAAAGGTATGGCGCTTTCCGGAAATTCCTACCTGCCGCCTGCAGAAGGACATGCGAGGACAGAGACTTTTCCGGATGTGTCCAAACGGCTAGTATTTGAATCTGAATCTCACGTCTATAAATACGTGAGATCCAACAGCATTCAATACTCTTGCCCACTCTTAACACTCTTGACCTACCGAAAGCTCAAACGCATTCATATCAGCGAACAAGCAAACTTTCGAGGCTTTTCTTAAAGCTACTCCGTGTGTCAATCATTTGAACACGAGACTCCAAGCTTCTAGCTTGTGAGTTATTGATCTCATTTGGTGTTCTTTCTCATTCCGAGGAAGAACATAGCAGCTCTTGAGCCAGCCAGCTCCTGAGTTATTACGGGCAGTTTTGCCGCCAGCAAGAGTCAAGTTCTTGGGAGAACTAAACACCCACGTCGTCAGTGGTACCGGTGGAGGTTAAAGTGACGTGCTCGCACTCCATCCAGCTGACGAGAGTTGAAGAAGGACAAGGACCAGGAGCGGTTGATCCAGTGGACTGGTAGACAAGGCATCTACCAGCTGGAAATAGATCGTAGGATATCTTGTACCGGATTACTCTCTTTAGTGAATTTCCAGTGCTTCGACTGGAGAGTGGACGTAGATCAGTTGATCGAACCACTATAAAATATCCTTGTTATTTACTGCTTTCAGCATTTGCTTACCGATTTAAAACCCAGCACCCAAGTGCTGGAGTATAACTGAAACCAGTTTATAACTGTGCAAACTCGACTCTAAAACTTTCTAAGTTCTGAGTCATCAGCTGACCAGCCAGTTGCCAGTCAGCTGAATACTCAGTTGCCAGTTGACTTACCAGCTGACAAGGTCCCAGTCAGCTGTGTAACCAGCAGAGTGCAAGAAACGAACTTACGTATTTTCCGCTGCCAAAGTATACCCTGATACCCGGGACCAACATTTTACATTTCAATTATTTATCTTTCTGTACTCAAATTTTTTAAAATCCGACAATTGAGAGTTGTCAGTGTATTGCTAAATTGAAAGCATGTTTGACTTAAAGTTATTTATTTCTAACTAATAGTTGACTCCATTGGAGTCAACTGAGGTTTTTGGGATTTACATAATTAATTAATTAATTAATATTAATTCTTTTTCACCATATAATAAATATTGACCTACCTCTTTATTGTCACGTTATGAGAATGAGCTGCATTAACTTGATAAATCCAAATATTTAAGGTTATTGGACATTCATTAATTAATTGGAGCTTCTGACATGCTTCACACAATTAATTAATTTCTTTTTTTCCTGAGCAGTAGCACTCAAACATTATCACCCGTGCTTGAACTTAATCAGCCTGCAGGACTTTAGCACGATGAACCTCATCGAGCTCTTCGTGGAATGTCCCCATCCTATTACCGGATATGGTAATCTAACTCCAGTCGTCATAACATTCTACACAAGATGTTGTTACCCAAGATACGAGTATATGAGCACGTTACTCAGGTTCTCCACCATGGCAAGTCAAAGCAACAGTCAACCCGTGCATACTCCTAAACCTTCATTAGGGTATAGATTTAATCAAGATACGAGATCTTGTATTCTCTGAAGTCAGACAGATGAATACATCTCATTATGGTCCAATCAATATGCAACCACATGTACCAACATATCAAGTGACCAAGACAAATCTCTTCTATCTGACTATGTTGCAGCCTACACCGACAGACTTATCCTCAACGTTGTCTCGACTTGATAATTATATTTATATCGCGCTAGGTCAAGCAATCCATTTGGTCTTCTGCGATCTACTACACGCCGTATGTGTAGGAATTTTCCGTGAACCAAATCACCAAATCCAAATAAGCAGGACCAATCACGGATGTTGAATATGACAGGCTATTCATAACTCTAGCATGCTCCTATGAATTTAAAACGTGTTTTTAGAGATTACCGTTAATCCGTAGAGTCTGATCCGATCTTTCACGTTTGAATATCCAACTTTAATTCAACCACGCGATTCGATTAAATCTACGAAAATAGAAATTAGCAAAACCAATTTCTTGATTTAATCGAAATAAAAGAAAAACAAAAAGAAGAAAGCTTGTTCTCCAGATCAGATCTTCAGATCTGTATCCCAATGCTGCTCAGATTTGCTACTGGTGAGGATTCCATAGATCTGTGATGTGTAGGCCGGAGTCGAATTCCCTCGTCTCCCAAACATACAGACGCCGCCCCTGCTCTCTCTCTCACCCTAGGGTTTCGAACTGATTTGAATGTTCTGTGGTGGCTAGGGTTTCAGAGAGAGAGCTGTCTATTTATAGACCTAGGGTTTTAACCCTAATGGGCTACTGGGCCTTTTTTCAGCATATTTAATTGGGCCAGACCTGGAACCTAATGCAAATAATAAACTGGTCTTATGAATAAATTAATTCCCATGTCCACAACCCATGACACAATTAATTAATTAATATTAATTCTTTTTCACCACAGAATTAATACTGACCTACCCCTTTATTACCACGTTATGAGAACGGGCTGCATTTATCTGAGAATCCCCATATTTAAGGTTACCGGACATTCATTAATTAATCGGAGCTTCTGACAAACTCTATCTACAATTAATTAATATCTTATTTTCCTGAGCAGTACCACTCAAACCTTATCACTCGTGTCTGAACTTAATCAGCCTGCAGGACTTTGGCACGATGAACATTATTGAGCTCCTCAGGGAATGTCCCCATCCTATTACTCGGATATGGTTACCTAAGTTTAGTCTCAGGCTGTACTACACGAACTGCTGCTATCCAAAATTCAAATATACGAGCACGTTACTTAGGCTCTCCACCATGGAAAATCAAAGCAACAGTTAACCCGTGCATACCCCTGAACCTTCGTTAGGGTTTGGACTCAATGAAGAACGAGATCTTGTATTCGCTGATGTCAGACAGACAAATACATCTCAATGTGGTCCAATCAATACGCCACCCTCGTGTACCAGCGTATAAAGTAACCATGACAAATCACTTCTTCCCACTATGCCTCAGCCATCCGGACATACATATCCTCAATGCCGGCTGTGATAATATTTATGTCTCACTAGGTCATGTGATCATACTGTCTTCTGCAATCTACAAGACGTCGTATGATCGTCCCTTTCGGTGAGACACGAGGATACCATTGTTACGTGCATGTAAGTTTGTTTAATAGATAGGAGAAAAGTCAATCGTATACTCATTGTAATAAATGCTTTCTGTATACAAAGCCCAACAATCTCCCACTTATACTCAAAGCATTACAATAGCTATTACAGAGTATACAGTGCGTCTATCTATCCTGGCTATCACGTTAACCACTGTCAGTGGTCGGCATCCACCTCAGACCCAACTAACGAATATGTCTTTAGTAAACCTTCTGCGGTAAGCTCTTTGTAAATGGATCAGCTAGGTTGTCTCTAGTGTCAATCTTCTTGATCAGCAGATCACTCCTCGATACGATCTCTCGTATGATATGGTACTTCCTCTCTATGTGTTTGCTTGTCTTATGAGTCTGTGGTTCCTTCGAGTTTGCCACTGCACCAGAGTTATCACAATAGATTGTGATGCTCTTCGGCAAGCTCGGAATCACATCCAACTCTAAAAGGTAGTTCCAGAGCCATACCCATTCTTTCGAAGCTTCGGAGGCGGCGACATATTCCGCCTCCATGGTGTAGTCAGCAATGCATTTCTGCTTTGAGCTCCTCCAAGATACAGCCCCACCTCCCAAGGTAAACACATATCCTGAGGTCGATTTCTTCTCATCCTGGTCCCATTGGAAATCCAAATCTGTATAACACACAAAGCACAAATCCTCACTTTGATAAACCAGGCAGTAATTCATAGTTTTTTTCAAATACTTGAGGATGTGCTTTACCACAGTCTAGTGCGCCTGACAATGATGTTGCAAAATGGCATGTCGCAGTGGGAGAGTTATTTTCTATTCGGAAAGGTACATGTTTGTGGGTGAGTCTTCGAACTTCAGCCCGGAAGACGGACATGAGGACTCTGACCCACTAACTTACGAAGAGGCAGTGCAGGACAAGGATGTTGCAAAATGGCATGTCGCCATGGATTCTGAGATTGAATCCATAACTGCTATGGATGTATACCAGAAAGCTGAGCTGTCGGATGACTTTAGAGCCATAGGGTGCAAGTGGGTATACAAGAGAAAGAAATGAGCGGATGGAGAAATTACGCCTTTTAAAGTCAGGCTGGTGGCAAAGGGTTATAGTCAGAAAGAGGGCATAGACTATGACGAAACCTTTTCACCCATAGCCATGCTCAAGTTCATCCGGATACTTCTTGCCATAGCTGCGCATATGGACCTCGAGATTTGGCAGATGGATGTCAAAACTGCTTTTCTAAACGGTTACCTTGAAGAGGGTAGGGACATTTATATGCGTCAACCCGAGGATTACATACGCAAGGGCGAAGAACATCTTGTCTGGAAGCTTAAGAAATCCTTGTACGGACTTAAGCAAGCTTTGAGGTCGTGGAACCTGCGTTTCAATGATGTGATTAAGTCCTATGGATTTTCATAGTTGGAGAACGAAAGTTGTGTGTATCGAATTTGTGTCAGTGGGAGCATGGTTTTCCTTGCACTATATGTGGACGACATACTCCTATTTGGAAACAACAAGGGAGTGATGCCGGAAATCAAGAGTTGGTTATCCGAACAGTTCCAAATGAAGGATTTGGGAGAAGTTGGGTACATCATTGGGATTAAGGTGTTAAGGGATCGTAAGAAAAGGATGTTAAGCTTATCCCAGGCATCCTATGTGGATACTGTGATAGCCCGATTTAGCATGCAACTCGCCAAGAAAGGCTTGCTACCTTTCAGACATGGCGTTCATCTTTCTAGTGGGCATTGTCCTGAGACACAGCGAGAGAAAGATGAGATGAGTCTTGTACCATACGCCTATGCGGTGGGTAGTCTCATGTATGCGATGTTGTGTACCAGGCCAGATATCTGTTATGCCGTTGGCATGGTCGCGAGATATCAGTCTAACCCTGGACAGGCGCACTGCACTGTGGTAAAGCACATCCTCAAGTATTTGAAAAGAACTAGGAATTACTGCCTGGTTTATCAAAGTGAGGATTTGTGCCTTGTGGGTTATACAGATTTGGATTTCCAAGGGGACCAGGATGAGAAGAAATTGAACTCGGGATATGTGTTTACCTTGGGAGGTGGAGCTGTATCTTGGAGGAGCTCAAAGCAGAAATGCATTACTGACTCCACCATGGAGGCGGAATATGTCGCCGCCTCCGAAGCCTCGAAAGAGGGGGTATGGCTCAGGAACTACCTTTTGGAGTTGGGCGTGATTCCAAGTTAGCCTAAAAGCATCACAATTTATTGTGATAACTCTGGTGCAGTGATGAACTCAAAGGAACCGCGGTCTCACAGGGCAAGCAAACACATAGAGAGAAAGTACCATATCATACGAGAGATCGTATCGAGGGGCGATGTGCTGATCAAGAAGATTGACACTAAGGACAACCTTGCTGATCCATTTACAAAGAGCTTGCCGCAAAAGTTTACGAAAGACATATTCGTGAGCTGGGTCTGAGGTGGATGCCGACCACTGACAGTGGTTAACGAGATAGCAAGCTAGATAGACGCACTGTATACTCTGTAATAGCTTAGTTATGCTTTGAGTATAAGTGGGACATTGATGGGTTTTGTATACTGAAAGCATTTATTACAATGAGTATACAACGGTTTATTTCTCCTATCTGTCAAACAAACTTACATGTATGTAACAATGGTATCCTCTTGTCTCACCGATAGGGATGATCATGCGGCATGTAGTAGATCGTGGAAGACAGTATGATCATTCAACCTAGTGAGACATAAACCTGATCACAGCCGAGACAGCGTATGAGGATATGTCTGTCCGGATGGCTGCGACATTGTCGGAATAAGTAGTCTGTCTTGGTTACTTGACATGCTGGTACGCAAGGGTGGCGTATTGATGGATCGCAGTGAGATGTAGTCGACTGTCTGACATCAGCGAATACAAGATCTTGTTCTTGATTGAGTCCAAACCCTAACGAAGGTTCAGGGGTTTGCACAGATTGACTGTTGCTTTGACTTGCCATGGTGGAGAGCCTAAGTAACGTGCTCGTATATCCGCATCTTGGGTAACAGCAGTTAGTGTAGTACTGCCTGAGACTGGGTTTAGGTAACCATATCCGAGTAATAGGATGGGGACATTCCCTGAGGAGCTCAATGACATTCATCGTGCCAAAGTCCTGGAGGCTGATTAAGTTCAGGCACGAGTGATAAGGATTGAGTGGTACTACTCAGGAATAATAAGATATTAATTAATTCTAGATAGAGCTTGTCAGAAGCTCCGATTAATTAATGAATGTTCGGTAATATTAAATATGGGGATTCTCAATTAATGTAGTCTGTTCTCATAACGTGGTAATAAAGGGGTAGGTCAGTTAATATTAATTAATTAATTGTGTCCTGAGTTGTGGACATGGGAATTAATTAATTTATAGGCCCACTTTATTATTTGCATTAGGTCCCAGGTCTGGCCCATTTATATATGCTGAAAAAGGCCCTGTAGCTCATTTGGGTTAAAAACCTAGGTCCATAAATAGACAGGTCTCTCTCTCAAACCCTAGCCACTTCATAACATTCAAATCAGTTGAAACCCTAGGGAGAGAGAGAGCAGGGGCGGCGCCAGTGAGAGGGGAGGAGAAGGAATTTTGACTCCGGTCTACACTCTACAGATATGTGGAATCCTCACCAGTAGCAGATCTGAACAGCATTGGGATACAACCCTGAAGATCTGATCTGGAGAACAAAAATCTTTCTTCTTCTTTTTCTTTATTTTCGATTGAATCTAGAAATTAGTTTTCTAATTTCTGTTTCCGCAGATTTAATCGAATCGCGTGGTTGAATTAAAGTTGGATATTCAAACGCGAAAGATCGAATCAGACTCTACGAAATATCGGTAATTATTCTTATCCACGCATTAAATTCATAGGAGCATGCTAGGGTTTTGTGAATTGGTATTGTGAACAATAAACCATAAATCGATCCGGCTTATTTGGATTTTGTGATTCGGTTCACGGATAAATCCCTACACTCTCTCCCTAGGGTTTCGAACTAATTTGAATGTTATGTGGTGGCTAGGGTTTCTGAGAGAGAGTTGTCTATTTATAGATCAAGGGTTTTAACCCTAATGGGCTACTGGACCTTTTTTCAGCATATTTAATTGGGTCAGACCTGGGACCTAATGCAAATAATAAAGTGGACCTATGAATTAATTAATTATCATGTCCACAACCCAGGACACAATTAATTAATTAATATTACTTCTTTTTCACCACAGAATTAATACTGACCTACCCCTTTATTACCACGTTATGAGAATGAGTTGCATTTATCTGAGAATCCCCATATTTAAGGTTACCGGACATTCATTAATTAATTGAAGCTTCTGACAAACTCTATCTACAATTAATTAATATCTTATTTTCCTGAGCAGTACCAGTCAAACCTTATCACTCGTGCCTAAACTTAATCAGCCTGCAGGACTTTGGCACGATGAACATCATTGAGCTCCTCAGGGAATGTCCCCATCCTATTACTCGGATATGGTTACCTATGTTTAGTCTCAGGCTGTACTACACGAACTGCTGCTACCCAAAATGCGGATATACGAGCACGTTACTTAGGCTCTCTAACATGGCAAATCAAAGCAACAGTTAACCCGTGCATACCCCTGAACCTTCGTTAGGGTTTGGACTCAATGAAGAACGAGATCTTGTATTCGCTGATGTCAGACAGACAAATACATCTCAATGTGGTCCAATCAATACGCCACCCTCGCGTACCAGCATATCAAGTAACCAAGACAGATCACTTCTTCCGACTATATCGCAGCCATCCAGACAGACGTATCCTCAATGCTATCTCGGCTGTGATAATATTTATGTCTCACTAGGTCAAGTGATCATACTGTCTTCTGCGATCTACAACACGTCGTATGATTGTCCCTATCGGTGAGACACGATGATACCATTGTTACGTGCATGTAAGTTTGTTTAACAGATAGGAGAAAATTCAATCGTATACTCATTGTAATAAATGATTTCTGTATACAAAACTCAACAGTATGATCTCCATATTGACGAGATAAGAGGATACCATTGTTCTCACATGTAAGTTTGATTACAAATAAGAGATAAAGCTGAATGTATACACACTGTAATAAATGCTTTCAGTATACAAAATCAAACAATGACTGCAATTGTTGTGATCTTTCTTGGAAAGAAAGAGCACCAAGAGAAAAACTCAAGCTGAGCTCGTGTTCGGAGATGGAACATGGTAAGCTATTGAGAATAGCCTCAAACAGGAAAGAAGAACTTTGGGAGTCTCTTTTCGGAAATGATGGTTACGATATGATCAATTTGCTAAGACATTACTTCGTCTTTCATCGTTCAACTCATAAGTCGTAGGTCGTAACTCGTAACCCTTCCTCTGAGATTGCTTTGTCTATATATAGACGAAGCAGGGAAAGGTTTGGTGAAATAGTTGTTTAGAAACAATCCGGATTTTTAACTATCCGTTGGGTCTCTGATTGGATGGTGACAGGTTGCCTTTTCTGCTTTGCCGCACCTGCTCGCTTGTCAGAATGGCTCGCCAGTTTGAGGAATGCTAAACTGGATGTTTGGACTTCTCACTTTAAGGAATTTCCTTTTTATTAAGTTTGGTTCTTGTGATTCCTCTGACATGTCTTTGTCTCTATTCGTGAGAAGAAACTTAACTTGAGAAACTGGTGATTGTCCCGACTGGTGATATCAGCCAGTTTATCTGAATGGTCTGCTTCAAGCTGGAGTGGTCGTCAGCTCACTAATTCATCGCTTGAGTCTTTGTTTCTTCTTATCTTCACGATGACCAAACTGACTGCTTCGATCACAAGCCCAGTTTGTCTTGATCAACTTTTACAACTCGATATATATTTTAAGTGGATATTATAAGTTTGTACAACTAAGCTAATCTAGATACACTTCCTAAAATGGTTTCTATATACGTTTGACACATTAATACATAAAAGATTAGAGAATTTATATTCTAAATTTCCAACAAAGAGGTATATGTTCCATTCATATTTGACGTTGTTTCATATTTTTTTACTTATTTCTTAAATTTAATATCACATCTTATTCCTACCGAAATAACCATCTCTTCCTAAATTTCTTTTCTCAAATAATTATTGTAGAAATAAAAGATGTTCAGTGGTTCAATTATATACATTAAATTGAATTCTAAACTGTCAAATCAATCGAATTAAAGCAAACCAAATTATTTTAATACAGTTTCATTTAATTTAATTTAATTTGAAAAATCAATTGGACCCATATAATTTATAAAAAATTTCAAAATCTTATAATTTGGTTTAACTGTTAATTTTATTATTCAACTAAGCATTTCACCCATGCGTTGCACGAAATTATTATACGCCTATTAAATATTATTAAAAATACCATATTTTTTTGTGATTTAAGAGATCACTAAGTCTATTGAAATGCTAAATTTATTCTAATATGTCGTGATATCGCAATACAAAGATTACAACTATATCGTAAATTAATTAAGAATTTTTTTCTTATTCTTCCAATTTATTTGTCTTGATTTCAAAACGTATTTGAAAAGTACTTGGATTCTACGATAAACATATTTTGTTTTATACTTTCTTCAAATCATTTTTATAAATTAACTTTAATTTTTTATTAATTTTATCCTCCTCTCAATAGTGCTCCTCATTTCTTGATCACTTCTATAAATTAGTTTCCACAATACTTTCTTGAAAGTGTGAATGAGCAAAAATTCATTGCAATTCAATCCATTTAATTTTATTTCAAGTTTGTGAAATATTTTTTTCTGAAATGTAAGTATGTTTACACGATAATTTCATTTCAAGTGTGCCTTGAAATTTGGATGAATTGCAACCACAAAAGAAATAATCATGATTTTGTGTAGATTAAAAGAAAATTTGTGAAATACAAAAAATATAAAGATTTTTGAACAATTAGTTACATAAATTAATACGATCTAAGAGAGAAAGACTCGTAGAAAAAATGTAGAAATTACTTAATTTTTTGCTTAAACGTAAAAATGCTTCCATGATGATTTCGTTTCAGGTGGGACTTGAAAATTGGATCCACAAATAATTTATCATCATGCGTTTATGTAGATTTAAAGAAAAATATTGAAATAAAAGAAAATACATAAAATATAAACTTTGTAGAATAAAATGAGATGTGTTTGTCGAACTTTGTTATTTTTTGTTTACAAATTAAGTTTGCACGATTTACCCATCTTTGTTGCATATCAAGCGTTTAATTTTAATAAACCAATATATGTCACATGTAAATATATATATCTATAATAGTTATGTGTTTGATAGATATGATAAATAATATAAATTTTCAACCTAATGTACCCACACTTTATATTTTTAACATAAATTAAGAAATTATAATCTAAATAAAATAAAATAAATCAAATTGATGTACCCATGATTTATATTTTTAATATATAGATAATACTAAATTTAAGTAATATAAAAAGTCAAACTGATATACTCACATTTTATATATTTTAGTATAAAGTAAAAATACTAAATAAAATAAAACAGAAAAAATTGAACTGATGTACCCACATTTTAAAAGTTAACTTATGTCTGTTTTTTTACTAATTTAAATTAAATTATAAAATAACATGTGATATTTGGCTATATTTTATATATATATCTCTATAATTATATATATAATTACATTAATGAGTTGTTTATTGTTTGTTATAGTACATATTATACATATAAAAAATAATTAATTTGTACCGGATTTACAAAAAATAATATTTAAGTTATAAAAGATTATAGAAATTATAAATATAAATAAAAAATTTATTAATGTTATATTAATCTATCTTATTAATTTATCAAAATTATTATTAATATCTTACAATTTTTGAAACATATGAATTTAAAATAATTTTATTTGTAATCATCATTTAGGTTTGCCTGTAATTCTATAAATTTAATTATATACTTTGTATTTTATTATTAATGGAGATAATTGTCTTTTATTATGAATTATAGAAATTGAAAATAAGACCGACTATATTTATTTTACAAAAATGATTATCATGATTAGTATTAATTAATAAATATTTAATTAATAATTGAAGAGATAATTTTGTGTAAAAAAATAACAATTTATATATATGTTAAAGATGGGGTTTGAACACAAAACCTCTTAGATAGATTGAAACTTAATATCAACACCATAAACCGACTATATTACTTAGATATCCTTGATAAATATTGCTTAAAATATAAATATTTATATTCTTTTATAATTTTGGCGGGAATAGTTTTTTTAGACTTATTTGCTTTAGTATATACTAGATTTACATCCACGCGATGCGCAAAAAAAAAAACGTACTTTTAAATATCTCTGGACCTTATCTATATTTAAACATCTTAATATTATTTGATAAAATATATAAAGAAACACTTATTATAGTAATATTGTAAATACCATTATTCACTAAATTAAGAATAGTATGTGCTTCTATTATAAGAAATAGATAAAGGGAATATTTATGTTTGGAGATAATCACTCACGTGTGTTAACGAATACATAATACGTAATTTCTTTAAAATAAAGTATATTGTTTATGATTAATTAGTTATGAGTTCAAGTAACGGAGTAAATATCTTCTTGTCCCTTGTTCGGGATGCAGTGGTAAAAGCACTCTACTTATGAATAAGAGGTCATGGATTTGAATGTGGGGTTTATTATCAAACAATAAATATGCAAAGTTTATTATCAACTAATGTTATATTAATCAACATTTATGTTTACATGTTGTTGAGGTTTGAATTTTGTGAAATTGGAGTCCTTAGAACTTCGTTAAATAACAACAAATAATCAACAATGAAAATAATCAACTGATGTACCCACATTTTAAATGTTAACATATGTTGTTCTTTTACTAATTTAAATTAAAATTATAAAATAACATGTGATATTTAGCTATAATATTTTATATAAATTTCTATAATTATATTTGTAATTATAAGAGTTTCTTATTAATCATTATAGCACATATTATATATAATTCAATATTTTAACTTATAAAAATATTTAATTTGTCTCGGATTTGCAAAAATTAATATATAAATTATAAAAGATTATATAAATTATAAAAATAAATAATAAATTAACTAATATTATATTAATCAACATTTATGTTTACATGTTGTTGAGGTTTGAATTTTGTGAAATTGGAGTCCTTAGAATTTCGTTAAATTCATATTTGTTGCAGTAAACTATGCAATTAAATAAATAATAAAGCGGGAACATTTATTGTACACTGCTCTACTTAATATATTTATATAGTATTACTATTTTACCCGTGCCTTGCACAAAATTATTATATTTAAGTATAGTTGACAAGTTATAAATATATCAAGTGTTTGGTTTTAGTAAACAATATATGTCACATTTAGATATAAATATTATATATATAGTAGTTATGTGTATCATACATAAGATAAATGATATAAGTTTTCAACCTAATGTACCCACATTATATATTTTTAACATAAATTAATAAATTAAATTAAGGTTGTACCCACATTATATATTTTTAACATAAATTAATAAATTAAATTGGTGTACCCATGGTTTATATTTTTAATATATAGATAGTACTACTTTAGAGTAACATAAAAAGTCAAATTGATACACTCACATTTTATATATTTTAGCATAAAATAAAAATACTAAATAAAATAAAATAGAAAAAATTGTACTGATGTACCCACATTTTAAATGTTAACATATGTTGTTCTTTTACTAATTTAAATTAAAATTATAAAATAACATGTGATATTTAGTTATAATATTTTATATAAATTTCTATAATTATATTTGTAATTATAAGAGTTTCTTATTAATCATTATAGCACATATTATATAAAATTTAACATTTTAAATTATAAAAATATTTAATTTGTCTCGGATTTGCAAAAATTAATATATAAATTATAAAAGATTATATAAATTATAAAAATAAATAATAAATTAACTAATGTTATATTAATCAACATTTATGTTTACATGTTGTTGAGGTTTGAATTTTGTGAAATTGGAGTCCTTAGAACTTCGTTAAATAACAACAAATAATCAACAATGAAAAATAGGAAATGACTAGAAGAAAATTGACGATCTCAGCGCAACAGAGATTATCCGGCGTTGATATGTATTCAATTATGTATACAAATCGGCAGAGTTACAGTAAAAACTTTTTAGGGAGAAAATAGATACGAAAAATGAGTCTCCTACCCCTATTTATAGACAGGAAAGGGGTAGGGGCGCGTGGTCTAACCCTAGGCGTCGATTATCAAAGGCTCGTCGTGATTCTCGGAGCGGTTCCGGGTTCTTCAGGATCGGTTAGGGTTGTAACGGTCGGGCGCCGCCAGGTAACTAGGATTTCCTTCTCTGGAGAGCTTCATCACCGACCATCTTAGGTGCTCTATGTCGAAGTGCTGAGGGCGTCGGTGTAGAGGTTATGACTTAGATGAATTCTGCTCTTTTTGTCGATCTCGGTAGGCCTGCTACTTGGGTCAAGTCGTTGTCTGGGCCAGTTTGCTTACTGGGTCTGGGCCTGGCCCCAACACATGTTATTGTATAAATTTAATTATAGCTTAGTTATCAAATTTAATAAATTATTAAAATGTTGGTAAAAGATAAAATATTTTGTTGATAATTAATGAAGATAATTTTATTTTTATTATGGAATATATAAATTGAAAATAAGATCGAGAGATAATTTTTGTATAAAATAAATAAAAATTTATATGTTAAGGGTGAGAATTGAACACAAAACCTCTTGAATGCAAGAACTTAAATACAATATCTTAAACCAACTTTATCACTTGAACATTTTTTATTATATTTTGTTTTGAAATATTAATATATATTTTCTATAATTTTAACGAAAATAATTATTTTTTCACTTCTTTGCTTTAATATATATATATATATATATATATATAGATTTGATGAAATCGAACCGCTTAAAGTCCACATTCCATTCATTGGCGAAATAAATCACCATCTTTCCATTTATCTCGAGAAAGCGGGGGTTTGTTTCTGATCACCCGGTGGGGACCACGTATGGAGCACACGGACACCAATACCAGGAGGAATGCATGGTCGACACGTGTCATGCAAAATCAAGCACTCGATGACGTGTACGAGGCAGATGACGTCAGACCCTAATCTTTTCAAGTGGGCCCACCCAAATATCATTGAAAGTGCTAGAGCCTTGGCATCCTCCAGATTTTTCTAGTTTTATCTCACTATTACTAAAATAGTATGCATATATCTATATTTAGTAATCAAAAAACATTTTCGCAATGGGTATGAAATAATTTGACAATATATTAGTAATAATTCAAATTAGTCCTACACATACATTAACTTGTGTCCATTGTAATCATTGGAGCATTTCTAATCTACTTACATATAAAAACAAAGAACTTTATACATTTACAATGTCATCATTTTTTTTCTAAAAAATATCAGATTAAAATCAATATCATTTCATTTACTGTTTCTTCTTTTATAATATAAATTTGCATCCGAATTAAGATTCACTGAGAGAAGGTTTGAGTCAAATCTAAATTTGATCTATTAAGATTAAACATGAATATGCATGATAACGACACATACATGATAAGGTCCGATAAAATATTGATTCGATTGACACAATAATGATCTAATAAGAACCCAATCCATTAAATATGATAATAGCCCAATAATAAAAAAAAATTAACAAAATTATTTAACAATTGCATAAAAAATAAATAAACTTTTTATTAAATTGTTATCAGACATTTGTATCCAATCTGATTAATGAATTATTCAATTTGATCCGAATCTGAAACGAAATTTTCATATACTTGATGTATCGATTTAATAAAAATTTGAATCCGATATACTTCAAACTAAATCCGTTATAATTATAGGAGTTGGTGTAGAATTATTGTATCATTTTAAAAATTGACGCCCAAACTGCACACAAAAAAGTACACCTTGAAATTCAATGTCTTGCAATAAGCACTTTTAATCTATCCTTTGTTTGTCTATGTACTATTATAAGATTAACAGTAAAAAAATTTATCAGTAACTTAAGAACTATTTTCTAGACAAATTAAATAAGGGATAAGGGTCAATTTAGCCCTCCGACTATTTTGATAGGAACATTTTAACCCCTGCATGATTATTTGGCTCAATTAAGTCCTTTGACTTTTAAATTTGGCTCAATTTAACCCTTCATCCTATAAAATTATTGTTTTACCCCTATTTAGGAGGGATAATGTATTTACTTTATGATTTTATTTTAATTTCTCATTGTTTATTACTTTGTATATATTTTAAATTAGTTATTTTTTATTTATATTTGTAATCTTCATGAGTAAATATAATTAATATAAAATATAAAATAATAAATACATCAATATTTATATTTATTCTAAATTTAATTAAACTTTAATGGGTGGTTATACAGTTTATTTAATTATATTTGTATTTGAGTATTTTAAATGTTTTTGTTTATTTGCTATTTTCAAAAAGTTTTTAAATTTTAAATTGATTTATATATATAACATAAATCAAATGTTAATTATATTTTAAGTGTAGTTCCGCCACGAGGATAATGCAATCTTTTTTTTTTATGGTGGATAAATCATATAAATTACAATCCTTTTTAAACATATATACATAATATATATGTTCTTTTTAACATATAACATCAGTTCTTTTTTAAAATAATTATTTAATTAATATTATAACTTAGAATCCTTATATATATTATAAAACTGTATAAGCTATGACTAATAACAAATTAAATTTATCCATTAAAAATATTTAAGATTAAAATAAATGTAAACAAACGATAATAATTTTGATTTTTATGAATAATTTTAATTCATCATTTTGGATTAAAAAGAATTCATTGTATGATCATCGTCCAAATTAAATGGTGAAACAAGTCAAGAACAATAACATCACAAATTCACAATTATCTTTTAATTAATGGTATATTCATATCGTGTTATAGAATTAGTTTTAAAAATAGAGTTTGAAATATAAATTATTGGAATAGTCCAATAAAATAAGTTTGAAAATAATATTTATTTCAACTCATATTTTATTGATATATTAATTTATTATTTCGTATTTTTTAAATTATTAAGTATAAATTCATTTTATTATTTAGATAAATTAAATGTATAAATAACAAAAAATTAAATTAATATTAAAAATGATAAACAATTGAAAAATAAAGATAAAATCATAAAGCTAATATGTTCTCTCTCCTAATTAGGGTAAAACTGTCAATTTTTAAGATGAAGGATTAACTTGAACCAAATTTAAAAGTTAAAGGGTTTAATTGAGCCAAATAGTCAGGTAGGGGCTAAAATGCTCCTGTCAAAATAGTCGGAGGGCTAAATTGACCCTTATCCCATTAAATAATACACTGTTGTTGGTCCCAGTTTATTAGAGTATAAAGTATATGCATAGCGGAAAAGAAAATAATTCAATAAATTGTTTGTTCGGTAAACTTGCACTTATCCAAGCTGATGGTGACGAATCAACTTGGTTTGTCAAATATCTTTCAGGTACTTAGTGTCGGCTATGTTTTAGTGTCACTATTCAATATATAACTGTTGGTCCCGAAATCTGAGTAAAATATATTGTAGCGGAAGTATGTAATATACTTGTTCTCCGAAACTGACTGAAACTCAGTTTTGGGTTTAATAAAGTAAGTTTTAAGCTCGGTAAGTGATTAAGTAAGTTTCACAGAAATACATTTCAATACTTAGTTAAGTATTGAAGGTTTTCAAGTAAGTTTGTATGAAACTAAGTATGTTGAATCTTAACAGAAATCTAGTAAATGACTCAGGATATTATAGTGGTTCGAACTTAATATCCTACTTCCACTCTTCTGAACTTAATCGGGAATCCACTAAGTATATGTTTACAAGCCTTCCTGCGATCTATGGATAACCCGTTGGAACTCCATCCTTCGGCCTGCTATCATCACTCGTATGGAAACTCCTTGCAAGCTGACTCAGTCTTCAAGTCAAAGCGAGGACGCACCCCGCAACCTTCTTCTTGGTAGTTGGATGTTTGCTAGTTCTTCCCAGAACTTAGTATAGTAGTCAGTTGCCCGTGATAGTCAGAATCCCAGAGTAGGAATTGACTGCTGTGAATATATCTTTGAAGGATATATTCACCAAGAAGTAACTTTAAGCTTTAATGCTTAGCCTCGTGCTTTGAACCACGTAGCACTAATGTTTAACTTGATTTAGAAACTCAAGTCTCGTGAAAAGAATCACGGAGTAAACAGAAAGCTTTTTGAGTAGAAAGTTGGGCAGAGCTTTAGCTTATCTTTTCTTGAGAGTTCCTGACCTTTTAAGGTTGAAATGCAGACCTATTTATAGAAGAATTCTTGGGTGTTTGAAATTCTACCCTTTAGACACGAATTTCCAATCGTTAGAGACATTGAGAATGTCGTCCAATCATGCTCATTCTTTGTCTGCTCTGCTCTGAAAAAATTGTACTTCATGTACTTTCTACCTGCTCTTGTCAAACTCAACTTCAGTCCGAGGAATCCAAGTATGAACATCCTCATAATCATATGCCTTTAAGTTTGAGTGAGCTTGGTTCTCCTTGTGTTCCTCGTGCTTAAGAAATAAAGCCTCCATACTGACATCCCATAGTTAGTATAGCCAGCCCTCATACTGACTTCTCATAAGTCAGTATGGTAATCTCTATACTGAGTACTCAAACTCAGTATAGGACTTGGACATACTTAGTGAAACTTAGTTTCACGCACGAACACTTCTTCATATCTCGAACAAATCATTTGCTCGGTCTTCAGCACCTAAGTTCTATTACAACACGAATAATCCCATACATGGATTATATTTTAGAACTATAGAAACTTAGTGCTAAAGTGAGTTTTGACATATCAAAGCATCAAATTAAGGAGGGAACTAAAACTTAGTTCCTAACACTAACTATGCTGACAGACAAGTAAATAAAGAAGTAAGCGACAAACAGATTTATAGTGATTCGGACTAAACCGTCCTACGTTCACTCTTTAAACACTCGGTCTGGTAATCCACTAAGCTTAGAACTATTACAGGTGCTCCTACGATCTATTGCTTGTCGGTGAATGCCTCATCCACCGATCCACAAGCGCACTCACCTGGTCCTTGCTAGGTTATTCGCTTTGCAGCTGCTCAGAGTGTGGGCGCACCACTCAGCCTCCTTGTAGCTGGAATGAGGTGTTTATAGTTCCCTCGTGAACTATCTCTTCTGTGGCAGATTGCTTTCAGGATTCAAAGTACAAGACGCACTTAACTGTTGTAGTCTTCCTTGGAGAGAAAGACTACGAAGAAGTAACTCGAGAATGATGTGATTCTGAGTCTCGTGCTCACTCAAGTGACACACGGAAAGTGATACGATCCTCACCAGGAAGGGTTAGATTGCAGCCCAGGAACTCAAACGAATGGACTCAGACTCGACGCGGAAGCAAACTGATCACTGAAGATGGAAGGATCCAACACCTTTGGATTCGAAAACCCTCAAGTACCGTAGTCCAGAGTAAATTCTCCTACGACCCAAGAAGCGAATTGATCCAACAACGAAAGATATGAATGAAGACACCACCAATGGATATGACTGTCCAATTTATTAGTCGAAATCAAAACCCTATGGATGAATAGGAATTTCAAAAATTTGAGCTCTCAGAAATAAAGGAGAAAACCTCACAAATTTTATTAAACTGAAAACTGAATCAAAATTGTTCCATACAAGGCCTATATATAGGCAACTCAAACCCTAAACTAATAAGGAAATAAATTTCGAATTTAAAAGGGATAAAATTCGAAATTTAATTAAAATAAGGCCTAAACATGTTGGCCCAAAATAACTAAATAAATTAAACTAAGCCCAATCATTACACATAATTAAATTAATAACTTTTGGGCCTTCATTTAATTCTTCCAACAACATCGATTCTTTGGAAACATTGGCAGCCCAAATATCTTTAATCAATAAACTTAATCCAGCCCTCAAAGTCCTTGCTCGAGCTCTAGTCATCGGCCCACTCGGAATGTAGACTGGATCGTCTCTCACAGCTGCTACTTGGGCTCCATCATTCCCCTCCTCTTCAAGAGAATTTGTCCTCAAATCCAAGCTATCACCTACATCAAAAGGACTTAAATTAGCAACATTAAATGTAGCACTAACATCATACTTACTTGGTAAGTCCAACTTGTATGCATTATCATTCACTTTCTCCACCACTTGGAAGGGACCATCTCCTCGAGGTAATAACTTCAATCTCCGATGCAAAGGAAACCTCTCCTTTCTCATATGCAGCCAAACCCAATCTCCAGGCTCAAACAACATCTTCTTGCGCCCTTTATTCGCCTGCTTGACATACTGCTCAGTACGACGCTCAATGTTCTGCCTAGCCTTCTCATGAATCTGCTTCACAAAATCAGCTCGTTTCTGCCCATCAAGGTTAGTAAACTCTTGCACAGGTAAAGGAGACAAATCTAAAGGAGTCAAAGGATTAAACCCATACACAATCACAAAAGGAGAGAACTGAGTAGCAGAATGAACTGAACGATTATAAGCAAACTCAACATGAGGCAAACTTTCTTCCTAATTCTTAATATTCTTCTTAAGTACAACTCTCAACAAGGCAGATAAAGTCCTATTAACTACTTCAGTTTGACCATCAGTTTGTGGATGACAAGTAGTAGAAAACAACAACTTAGTGCTTAACTTACACCACAAAGTCTTCCAGAAGTAACTCAAGAACTTAGAATCTCTATCAGAAACAATTGTCCTAGGAATACCATGCAATCTCACAACTTCCCTAAAGAACAAATTAGCAACATGTGATGCATCATGAGATTTATGACAAGGAATAAAATGAGCCATCTTAGAAAACCTATCAACAACAACAAATATAGAATCACTACCACGCGCAGTACGTGTCAAACCTAGCACAAAATCCATAGAAATATCAACCCAATGTGCAGTAGGAATAGGTAAAGGAGTATAAAATCCATGGGAACTAGACCTAGACTTAGCCTGTTTACAAGTAATGCATCTACCACATACCCTCTCAACATCACGTTTCATGCGAGGCCAAAATAAATACTCATGCAACACAGCCAAAGTCTTAGCAATACCAAAATGACCCATCAAACCACCTCCATGAGACTCTAACAACAATAATTCTCGTAGAGAGCATCTAGGAATGCACAACTTATTTCTCCTAAACAAAAACCCATCATGCCTAAAATACTCACCACTAGCAGATGTCTCAAATGCAGCATAAATATCACCAAAATCCTCATCAGATGCATACAAACTCTTAATGCATTCAAACCCAAGCAACTTAGCATCCAAAGTAAAGATTAAGGCATACCTGCGAGACAGTGCATCAGCCACCACGTTTTCCTTACCTTGCTTGTACTTGATGACGTAGGGAAAGGTCTCGACAAACTCCATCCATCATGCATGCCTCTTGTTCAGCTTGTGTTGCCCCTTCAGATGCTTCAACGACTCATGATCGGTGTGATGATGAACTCCTTAGCCCACAAATAATGTTGCCACATTTTTAAGGCTCTCACCAAGGCGTACAGCTCCTTATCGTAAGTAGGATAGTTCAACGTTGCTCCATGCAGCTTCTCGCTGAAGTATGCCGAGGGTCTCTTCTCCTACATCAAAATTGCACCAATACCAACACCAGAAGCATCACATTCAATCTCAAATGTCTTAGAAAAATTAGGAAGAGATAATACCGGGGCATGTGTCAACTTGTACTTCAGCAACTCAAAAGCCTTCTCTTGCTCCTCTCCCCATCTGAACTCCACATTCTTCTTAATCACTTCAGTTAATGGGGCTGCAATGTTGCTGAAATGGGGTACAAAACGCCTATAAAAGCTGGCAAGTCCGTGAAAACTGCGAACATCGCCAACATTCTTAGGCTGCGGCCACTCCTTGATAGCTCGAATCTTCTCTTCATCCACCTGCACTCCATCTGCACTAACAACAAAGCCAAGAAACACCAACTTATCTGTGCAAAAGATGCACTTCTTCATATTAGCAAACAGTCTCTCCCTGCGAAGTACATCCAAGACAGCCTTCAATGCTCAAAGTGATCATCATAAGTCCTACTATAAATCAGAATGTCATCAAAATAAACCACTACAAATCTGCCAATAAAAACTCTCAAAAAATTGTTCATAAGACGCATAAAAGTACTAGGAGCATTAGTTAAACCGAAAGGCATGACTAACCACTCATATAACCCTAGCTTAGTTTTAAAAGCAGTTTTCCACTCATCTCCCTCCTTAATCCTAATCTGATGATATCCACTTCTCAGATCTATCTTAGAAAACACACAAGCACCATGAAACTCATCTAATATGTCATCTAAACAAGGGATATGATGGCAATACTTAACCGTAATATTGTTGATAGCTCGGCAGTCGCAACACATCCTCATAGTCGAGTCCTTCTTGGGCACAAGCAAAACTGGAACTGCACAAGGACTCAAACTCTCCCTCACGTGCCCTTTGGCCAGCAACTCTCCAATCTGCCTCTCCAGCTCCTTCGTCTCCTCCGGGCTGGTTCGGTAAGCTGGTCTATTTGGAGGAGTAGCTCCAGGCACGAAATCTATCTGATGCTCAATCCCACGAATGGGTGGCAGCCCGGCTGGGGTATCATCTGGAAAAACATCCTCAAAATCCTGCAAAAGAGAGGAAATAGAAGGGGGTAGAGAATCAGTAATGTTAGTTAAAACCATATTCTCCTTGTAGATCAGCAACACCATTGCTTTCTCCTCCTAAACCGCCCACTTCAGATCCCCAACCCTAGCTAGAAAGGATTGTTGCACCACCCCTTTCTCCTTATTACTTCGTGGCTGCATCTCATCACCCGACTCCTTCTGCAACTGGACTTGATCCTCATAGACTTGTTTAGGGGTCAGAGGAACAAGTGAGATCTTTCTCTGCTTGTACTCGAAGGCATACTTGTTCGTGAAGCCATCATGCTTGACACGCCTATCAAACTGCCACGGACGCCCCGAAAGTATATGACTCGCCTGCATAGGAATCACATCACACAGCACCTCATCCTCATATTTCCCAATGCGAAACGACACCTTGACTTGCTTCACTACTTTGATGACGCCACTATCATTCAGCCACGACAGCTTGTATGGCCTAGGGTGCTTCATCACCTGTAACCCTAGCTTCGTCACTATCGACTGACTCGCCACATTGGTGCAGCTACCTCCATCTATAATCATGCTGCAGACCTTATCGTTGATATGACAACGTGTATGAAAGATGTTCTCCCTTTGCTCCACATCTCTGGCTGCAGGCTATGCATTCAAAGCCCTTCTCATCACAAAATTCAGCGCTGCTTGCGCCTCAATCTCTTCTACATCTTCATCAGGATCATCCAAATCAGGCATCTCCGGGTCAGTCTCTTCATCAGTGACAATCTCTCCATCATCTCGAATCACCATGACTCTCCGATTTGGGCAATCGTTAGCAATATGCCCAAAACCCTGACACTTATAGCACTTGCGATCTCTATTACAAAAATCAGTGGTAATGGATTTACCTTGAGCTGCGGAATCTGACCTGAGCTTCACAAACGACTTCTTCTCCCCTCGAGGCTGCTCCTCCTCCTTCTTCCACGAAGCTCGCTTAGGTGCTGAACCACTTCCAGTTTGGTATTCTCTCCATCCTGTGGAATTCTGCCTCGAATTATTGTCGTTACCCCTCCTCTTGAGCTGTCCCTCAATCTTGATCGCCATGTGGACCATGTCATCCAACTCAACATAATGCTGCAGCTCCACTGTATTCCGGATCTCCCAATTCAGACCGGCCAGAAACCTAGCCATCATTGCCTCTCTATCCTCCACTACATTGGCTCGGATCATAGCCACTTCCATCTCCTTATAGTACTCATCCACACTCCGGGTACCCTTCCTCAAACTCTACAGCTTGTTATACAACTCTTGGTAATAATGATTTGGCACAAAGTGCCTCCTCATCACAGCCTTCATCTCATCCCATGTCTCTATAGATCTCTCCCTATTCCTCCTCCGACTACTGACCAACTGATCCCACCACACAAGAGCGTAATCAGAGAACTTTACTGCAGCTAGCTTTACTTTATTCAACTCAGAGTAGTTGTGGCACTCGAACATAATCTCCACCTTTTGCTCCCACTCCAAATACAACTCGGGGTCATTCTTTCCCTGAAAGGACGAGATGTTCATCTTGATTGTCCCTAAATTGTTATCATATGACTCCTTCTCGGCATAATCATCAGCATCCTCCTCATACTGAGGATTCTGTCTCCTATACGAATCTCTTCTTCCACCTCGGTTGGCACGTCCTCCTTTGATGGATTTATATACTGAAAGCATTATGATTGGTATATTTTGTACAAGGTCTATTGGTTAATATACTGGGAATCATAAATGTTGTATGTTCATCTCCTGTCGGAATTAACAAACATGTGTCGCAAACGCAATTATCCTCTTATCTCGTCGATAGGGAGATCATATGGTGTGTAGAAAATCACGGAAGATCGTATGGATCGTTTGACCTAGCGAGATATAAATAGTTATCACAGCTGAGACAGTTCCAGGATAAACTGTCGGTGTAGGCT